>JAHZND010004637.1:0-21002 GCA_027744115.1 Acrocyrtus sp. NNG-2020 | reverse complement strand
GACATGAAGAAAAGTGTGAGTGTGAGAGCTCACAATTTTTATTTTTACATTTAATTTAATATAAATAGTATTTTTTGTATTTAATTTGATATATCTATCTAACAGTGCTACTCATGTCATCTCTCACACCCTCTGAGTCTTTCATCATTGTTTTAATTGAGTTTTGTAAACCCAGTCAATAACCCATGTATATTTATTATTAACCAAAAATCTTACGCATAAATAACGAAAACTAATAAATTGTTTAAATTGTTGTATATAATAACTGCCTTCAGTTTTCAGGTGTCTGATTGGGCAAATCACAGAACAAATCAAAAATGTATCGGAAAAAATCGAAAGACCTTATTATTACACGATAGAAATAAGTATTTATTCAAGGCTTTACATAAAATTTGGAGAAAGACTAAAGACAAGCTTTTTTGGGAAGTGACTATTCTTCATCACGTCCCGTCAGAGTCAGCATACCTAGTCATGTCATGGATAGACATTTTTTTGCATTGAGCTTGGGCTCATCAGAGCTGGAATTGGAGGAGGACGTAGTACATGTGTTATATAGCTCGTTGCTACCAACCAGCATAACATCAAACATGGAGTTGGAAAAAATGTGGTAAAAAACTTGACCGAATGAAGCTGCTGACTATCAGTTACATAACATTTAATTTCTTATACTTTTATAGATACACTACTATGTTAATTTAATATACAACATAGATAGGGTTCTTGCTTGGATTTGAACAACGCAACGTGGTTTGTAGAAATTGTTGTGGAGTGGATCATAAAAAAAGTCACGCTGGTAATAAGCCGGCCAAAGTACAAGATAGAATTAAAACAAGGTGCAAGTTCAATAGCAAGTAGACTCCAAAGTGGTTTTTTTGAGTTACGTAATAACTACTATATTGCTACAGGGCTGTTATAGTAGTAGTGCCTCTGACAATCAACTATAACCTTTCTTTTTAGTGGCTTAAAGTTGTTGTCAATCGTCACAGGAATTGGAAATAGTTTGCAGGTTGACGTTTTCCTTTTATGGTGACAGGTAAGAACTTATTTAATTGTTGATGATTGGAACACAGATGAGATTAATTATTATCCGTACAGTCACAGTTACTACTACCATCTGATTACCAAAATAATAAAAAATGTCGGATATGTAGAGGGTAATCAAATGATGTCAAAATAATTTGTTTTCTTATAGGGACTCAACATTGGATCGGAAGACGAGAGACAGTTACTCTATCAACTCGTGTCAGAACACCTTACATTTTTGCCAAATAATTCAGATTTCCGTGGTCCTTGACATCCAGTGTACATTGTACAATGAGTGCTGCATTTAAATTGGTGCAGGCCAGTCCTGGCAAATTTTTTAAGTACTTCAACTCTACATCAGCATTCATAAACAATGGAGCTGCTGCCCAAAGATTGTTCTCTACAGGTACTGATACTCTATCAGATAATAGTGGTAGTCAGTTACCCTATTATCATAACCCACCCTGTTTTAGCTATGTATGTTATGATAAACAAGCTAAATTGCATAGCCGATAAAGTCTAAGGCAGCTTGTAGTGAATCGTTGTTAATATTTAAATCTATCTTTATTCTTGTAAAGGAAACATCCTGTCCCGAGAATATGTTCTTACAGAAAAAACTGGAAGCAAAAAGAATATAGGATTAATTACCTTAAATAGACCGAAAGCTCTTAATGCACTCTGCGATGCACTGATGAAGGATTTAAGTGATGCCGTCGACGAGTTCGAAAGAGACAAAGACATTGCTACGCTAATTATCACAGGACAAGGAAAAGCGTTTGCAGCAGGTAAATTAATAAGTCTTTCGATTGAATTCAATATGATATGCCTTACAAGGTATTAAAGCACGCTATTTATTTAATTATTTTTTTAATCTTTTAGGTGCTGACATTAAGGAAATGCAGAATTTAAAATTTGCCGAAGTAGTTAGCGGAGATTTCTTAAGTCACTGGCGTCGTGTAACGTTCTGTAGGAAACCTGTAATTGCTGCAGTTAATGGTTATGCTGTAAGTACAATAATTTAGCTCAATTTAGAAACCCGGAGACCTACAGTATCCATTTTGTTTAGACTTACAACTACCTATGCGTACACTATATTTTATTAGTGCACTTTCCATGTCTTTCTTATAGCTCGGTGGCGGTTGTGAGTTAATGATGATGTGTGATATTGCGTACGCTTCCGAAGCAGCCAGATTTGGCCAACCTGAAATACTTATTGGAACAATTCCCGGGGCTGGTGGCACCCAGCGAATTCTTAAGGCAGCAGGAAAATCTAAGGCAATGGAAATTTGTCTTAGTGGAAATCAGTTTACAGCAGCAGAAGCTGAGAAGATGGGTCTAGTTAGCAAAGTTCTTCCTCCAGATCAGTTGTTACCTGAAACAATTAAGCTTGCTGAGAAAATTGGCAATAACTCTCCGCTCATTGTGTCCCTCTGCAAGGACGCTGTTAATAGAGGTACAGAGAATCATTATTTAATTTTTTTCGTATCGATTTTTTATTAGCTGTGAGTGATTCTAAAAAAATGACAAATCAAGAGAAAATGTAATCACTCATCAATAACTCTTTTTAGCTTTGGAGACCACACTTCAAGAAGGCCTTCTTTATGAGCGTAGGATTTTCCATTCTACATTTGCAACAGAGGATCGCAAGGAAGGCATGAGTGCTTTTGTTGAAAAGCGTCCACCTAATTTCAAATCTGAGTAAAATCAATTTGTAATATTTTGGCACAGTCCGGCATTGTTATCATTTAATTGAATGCTACAAAAGTGGCAGTTTTGATGTTAATGAGAATGAGAGTAATGTCTTTTTTGGTAAAATCCAAGCTCTTGAAAGCTATCACAATATATTTTTCATTTCTCGATAGAAATCGAGTTGTGTACCTATGCAAACCTTTACGAGTTTTTAATGCAAAATGCAATATTAAACCAATTACCAATTGATACTATCGAGAGTATAAATTGAATAAATGAAGAATGAACCAGTGTTTATTTTGAAGAATATACTGAGTTTATTTTCTTATCAACATCATCAGTCAATTACACACTGTAGTGAAGATAAGAAACAGCATGGACTACATATGTATAATACGTAAAATCATAGAAATGCCTACTCATCATGAACGAATCCATAGTACGCTGAGTTAATCGCTACCTGCTAACTTTACTTTACGTATGTGATGTGATACAGTAGTTATTAATCACTATTTAAACATTTAAACAGTTTCAATTAGTCTTTGGGGGAAACACGATTGGCCTGAGTTTGGGGTCAACTAGTTACATGTATCGAGAATGCTGATGATTGATTGACACATTTTCTTCTTAGAGCTACTGCTACACATTAATATAGCCATTTTCATTAACAAAATACATCTAATATTTTATATCAAGACTATGACTATCATAATATTTTACCTTAGGACCTACTGCTGCTACTGATAATGATTACGAGTTGAAGCAGTCGGGTTACGTTATGGTGCCATGAGATAAAACACGAAACCTTAAATGCTGACAATAATTATACAGTTTTTATAATCGTCATCAGAAAATAAATTCATACACAAGTAAGAAAGCTTCCGAACTAATTTAAGTATTAAGTGAAATGTAGTACAGAATGAGAATAGACTTTATGCGTCCTTTCCTCTATTTATTACAGACCTCACCTCTGTTTGACTTACGTTATGCAACATATCAAAAGCATACCTATTACAGAAACAAAGTGAGAGGAAATTTGGATGCGTATAAAAATTCTAATCATACATAATATCAAAATATAAAGTTACCATTATCCTGTACAAATACAGATAGAATTAAAATTAATTCTCACATAAAGCAAATTCCAATTCTATCAAAAGAAGCCAAAAGGAGTTACATATTCTACCACCTTGGGCGCTAAAGAACTTTCAAAATCTTGCACTTGCATAGGAACAGGAAGGAGCCTGTTAACTATCGCCTATCAGTAAATAATATTTATGGCATTTCTGTCATTAATAATCACCATAATCATCCCATAATCGGTATCAGTAGTAGGTATTTCGCGAGTGAAATTATATCGTTGCATTGATTCAATATTCACAATGAGTCCGTTCATCAGAAGCTGCGAACTTGTCTAATAACGATTTATTTGACAGTAAGTAATGTAATCATGATTTGACAATATAATATCTATCTACAGAACGTATCATTTCGTGTTTTCTTTCATTGTTCGTCCACTCTACCAACATTTTCCCCCATGCATATACCTTATACCCACGAAAAATCAAATGCGATCATTGTGTTTGTATCTACGAAACTGAGGACTCAGTACCAATACAGATTTTATAACATGTAGCTTACAACAATACTTTAGACTTCCCATATGAGATAATACTTTTTCTATTACTTTTTGGTGTTCATTGCCTCTGATTATACCATTTTCTAAAAATAAATTCCATAGTTAATTAGGTGGTGCCTGATGTGATGAGTTGTCTGAATGAAGAAACTAGCTAAAACCACCAATGATGAACAATGATTATGATTAACGATTTTTCAACAGTTACGTGCACTTATCAAAATTGTTTAATTCTGCTATACAAAAATTAGATTGAATTCTACTTATATAGTAGGATTTATGTAGCAGTGCAAAAAGCGGAATAAGTTTAAACAAAGATGACTAAAATTATGTAATCTTCAAAATTCGTGGACAGTTTAAACATGTTACGATTTGAGTGTATACAAACAAAGTAACAATCAGCATCTATTACTCAGCTCTCTAATAACATTTCCCTTTCCTAACAACGTTGAACATTTACTTACGTTACAGTTCATATCTCGCTTCTTCATACAATCCAAAGCAAAGCAAATAACACTTTTAGCTACACTTCTTAAAAATATACAGACACTTGACCTAAAAGTAAATGCAAATTTGCAAATAATGATCCGAAACAGTAGGACGCATAACATGCGAAACACAGTGAACTGCATCATGTACCTACATGGCTATGCAAATGCTTTTGAGTGTTTTATTGATAAGACTTCGAATTGACAACCTTCAAAACTTTTTCATTGTTCCCTTTACATTTCGGCTATAATTAATTCAATACAAAATCAGATTTAGATAATTATACAAACTATGATTGGGAAACTTGGAAAGACCAAAGAATTTTTAGTTTTTCTAATAATATTTTTGCAAACAGAAATACATAGGTACACACTTGAACGCGATCTTATTTAACAAAGGGAAAGATCCATCTGCACGCCAGTATATAATAGGAAGCTTCACAGCACAACAGTTCATATTTGGCATAGCATAGCAAAAAGGTATAACGCCTGCGTAGCCGTACTGCTAAAAGTGAAAATTGAGTACACATGTTTGCACAAAAGTTTCTTCACATCTTCCCTCCAATCGAAAATGCGATTGAATTTCATTCTAAACCTATAATTTGCCAAGTTATTATACACAAATTCACCTAGTTCATTAGTCATTACTGCTTCTACTTATCAAGTATAGTTCTTAGTCCTTCTAATCTACATTAAACTACGGTCTACCCTTTTTTAAATAGGTAGACAATTACAAACATCAAGGGAAGATCGAGACAAAGGGAAAATGAATCAGTACTCTTTCTTCTGCATATGAAGCCTATGCAGAGATTATTACCTAGCTTTACCCTTTTTCAAATAGGTAGACAATTACAAACATCAAGGGAAGATCGAGACAAAGGG
The DNA here is from genome assembly GCA_027744115.1 of Acrocyrtus sp. NNG-2020. NCBI lineage: Eukaryota > Metazoa > Arthropoda > Collembola > Entomobryomorpha > Entomobryidae > Acrocyrtus > Acrocyrtus sp. NNG-2020. Next base: position 15,284 of record JAHZND010004637.1, on the reverse strand, counting down.
AAAATGAATCAGTACTCTTTCTTCTGCATATGAAGCCTATGCAGAGATTATTACCTAGCTAACTAAAGTGACACTGTATTACATAAGGAAGTGATAATAACGATAACAAATGACTTACGTTATTTACTACTTATTCGCATTAACAGCGTGGTGGTGAACGTATGTTGCCTATACTTTTCAGTTAATTATCGCGAAATTTGTTTCATTCTCTTCCTCTTTTCACATAATGAGGATGAATCACACTTTCAAATGAGCCCTGAAGCTCTAGAGTTGGCAACCGGTGGTGGTCGACCGTTACTCAGGTCCATAGTGGAGGAATTTCCACCTTGACTTTGGGACATACTTCCTGGAACGCTTGGACCTGAAACACCATTCTGGACTAACATATTCCGAGTCTGGAGTCGTAAGCTTCCTCGACGACCAGATGCTGGTGGAGGGGGTGGAACTTGGTCCATCGATGGGGAGGCCATATCAACTAAGCCTCCTCTACTACCTCTTGGTGAAGCTAAAAAGGACAAAACTGCTGATTATAAGGCATTTTTATCTCTATGTACAACATATTTATAATTCTATAGAGTTAATTATTTTATGGAAATCCTCAGTACTACTGAGTCAATAGAAATACAAACTTTGTCTCTTTCTTACCTGTGGAATTGTTATTAGCCTGTTGGCTACTGGACGGAGGGGGTGGGGGCATAATGCCTGAAGATCCTACTAAATTACTTCCACTGCCAGATGGTGTAATTGGCATATCACCCCTTTCAACTCTATGCTTTGCAATAAATCCTAACGGCCCTTGGGCTCCAGCTGGTTGTCCTGGGAGTTGCTGGGATGATCCACCAGCCATTGCAGCGCCCGAACTTACTCCTGCAGTAACTGCTGGAACACCACCCCTAGCGCTATGCCTGCGCTCCCTTTGTTCTTCTCCTTCCCCATGACGAGATCCACCCTAGAAAGTATAATTAAGATTTTGCGATATTACACTAAACAGGATTTTGTACATGTAATGTATTATGTCCATTTCAATTTTCAAAAGGAAAAAACATAAAATCAAACAGTTAGTTATTACATTTCGAGATGTAGATTCCGATTTCCTATTAGCACGCTTAAACTCTTACCTTTGCCAAGATGAGTGTTGATTGATGCGTATCTAGCAGTCCCAGTTAGATTCTTATTTTCTCTATATGGTATATGCTGATGTGTTCGATGCTCTCTATACTTTTTGGCAAGTCCAAAGTCAATTATGTAAACTAAGTTTCCTTTCTTGCCAAGTCCCATGAGGAAATTGTCAGGTTTAATGTCACGGTGAATAAAACTCCTCATATGGATCGACTCAATGCGACTAACCTGAAATAAGCAGAATACAAAAGATATTGCAAAACCCACAAAATCCAATATGCATCTTCATTTTCAATTTGAATCTAAGGGTTCATATTTGTGTGTCATGCCATACCAGTTGATCAGCTAAAAGTAAGACCGTTTTCAATGTAAATCTTCGGTTGCAGAAGTTAAACAAGTCTTCCAAGCTGGGCCCCAGTAATTCCATTACCATCACATTATAATCCCCTTCAGTCCCGCACCATTTTATCATGGGTATGCCAACTATAAAATAAAAATCAGACACCAAATTGTAATATATCTTTTTCGATAGGTTACTATTACCACCAAGAAAAGATCTCTGGTTGCCGACTTACCTCCTCCTTGCATTAATTTATAAAATCTAGATTCAATGTGAAGCTGCGGGTGCTTTGTTTTGACACATTCCAGTTTGATTGCCACTTCCTCTCCAGTGGTAATATTTGTTCCTAGGTAGATATCCCCAAACGATCCACTCCCGATCTTTCGACCGAGTCTATATTTGTTCCTGACTCTTAACTCCATTGTGGTGGCTGCCTACTACCGAAAGATCCTGAGTCCCTGAGCACAGTTACGTGCTTGATAATATTATGAAAGTAGGTTTATCCAGTTACACGTTTTTTTAGAAAGTTCCTCCAAATTCTGATAGTCCAGTTGAGATACGGCGATTTAAGCGTCTGTAATTAATTCAGGAATCTGCAAAAACAAGAAAAGTATAACGGTTCTTATTAGATTTTTGTCAAAAATGAGCTAACTTAATCTAATTATCACATGCTGACGTTGACATTATCAAATTCCCACACCTACCACAAAAACTCGCGTTCAGCGTTGCGTTTACCGTTGAACTCTAGTTTATTAGCTAAAAGTGCTTTTATTTAGCTAAACCCTCAGCTTTACTATTAAATTTCAAGTCGCAAAAACCATTCGTCAGCAATCAGCATCACGTCGTGCGTCAATTGAACGATAGGACGTGAAACATTATTCCCGATTAAGGATTACTTAACCTCAAATCAACTAAATTTCAATATAATTTGTTATCCTTATACAATGTACTCCATCAACTTCAAACTCCTACGAAATTTCACCACTTTTTCACTTTTATTCGGGCATCGCGACATTCGCGACTCTGAATGTAAAATTCAAACACGACGGAAAAATGAGCTCAGCTGTAAAACTACTCGCACGTCACACAAGCATGCGCGCGAGGTCCTTTTCCTGACTATTCTCGACTCAGACTCGATAATGCTTTTTTTTAGCATCGGATGTCCCTAAAAGTAAAATGCCTACTAAAAAGCATTTATTATTGTAATTTTATAACTAGCACTTTTCATTTACTCCTCGTCCTCAACTTCTGTCAGCGGAAAACCTTATGGTCAAAAAATTATGATTGTACAGTTAACGAATCTGCTAATAATGATTGACGGCATGGATGATGATAATAATACGATAAAGGTGAAATGGGAATGTTGCATAAAGGACATAAAAGCTATGAGCCGAACAGAACAGTCACATTTTCAAGGAGGGACGGAAGAGGTTATCTTCTCCCTTGAGCTTGTGTATGTGAATTGAGTACAACTAACGCACAACTGCTGGATTTCTCATTTTGCAATCCATGCTAAAAATGCTAAACTTGAAACTACCTATATACCTAGCTATGATTCATCATACAAATATCTTCAATTAAATTGTGGAAGGCACTATGCTACCAGGCTGAAAACTGAACTACGCCAACTTTTATTGATACACTTCGTAAATCACTCATAACCATCTCACCACTGATTTTGCAACGTCAACGTGAATGAAAAAATATTCTCGGAACGAAAATACATATTAAATGGTCTCTGGTATCTGGTATCAGGTCTCACATTGTCAGATAACTTTATTTTATAGTGGAGGTCGGGGTCGAAAGAAAGATTGATGTATGACACCAACATCAACCACTTACAAATTCAGAATTAGTCAGTGAGTCGCAGACAATTAGACAGATTTTTTTGTTAACTTTCCTTATCAAACCACAGCTAATTGGAAATAGACGCAGTTATCGCTTAATAAATTGCAAGAATGCAATGACAAGAACATGGGACAAGTATTGAAACTGTTGTGATATACAGAAATAGTTGTAATTTGTAATAAACAGTTTGACTGATAAATAAATTGCATGGAGAATTATGAGAAATGTGCGCACGCATATAGGTTAAAAGCAATATGGCAGCTGGTGGCAGAGTCAAGTGGTTGCAGCCAAAATTAGAAATATAATTAGATAATTATCATCAGTCATTTAATACTAATAAAATGCTTCCTTCGTCATAAAAAGTATAATTGCTTGAAAGTAAGTTCCATGATTAATTTAACCTAACACGAATAGGGACGATAAAAGAATAATGGCTGCTGCTGCAAAAATGTCAAATAAAAGCTTTTACACTTATGTTGAGTCGAGAGTCGAGACCGAGAGTTTTAGAAGTGCAGAATATTTATCTGAAAAGTACCAGACTGTAGACTACCTGGAGCACCTTTTTAAGTTATATATGGATATTAAAAAAGTAGAAAGAGTGAGATTTTTGGAATATGGATGTGAGATTTTATCTTGGTATTAAATCAATTTTTTTTAGCTTTTCCAGCAATCACTCAAACATATACTCGTTTACATCAACGTGAGTGCGTCTTCATTCTTTGTTACATCGCATTATCCATTTTCAGTGAAAATGAAGCCATTCCACGTTATTTTGCGATTTGAGATAACAGAAGCACCAATAAACAGTCAAAGATTATATAATTTTATAAATCGCTTCTTATAAGTTTTCGTTAACGGTCTCCGCATTCATGTTTTTGCAGACTAATTTGCAATGCCGTATTTTTAATGTATAGTCGTATAGAAAGGGTATACGTGTAAAAACTAAATCATAAAAATCCTTTCAATTCAGTATATTGCTTTGGTTTGGATCCAAAATAGTTCTCCTTTTTATTTATCAGTTGCCTTCTACTCAACGCATCTGTTTAATGCTAGATTAAACTCAGGGAATTGACATTTGTTTCAGTGAAATCAAATGAAACCATCAACAAACCGTGCTTCCTATTCGATAGCTTTATGAAGACAAAAAGATCTACTTAAAAGCTCTGTACATATGTTTCTAATGGCGCTCGCAGTGATAGTGACGCGAGCAAGATTAAAAGGGCACACAGTGCTCTGGTATACATAGGTGGTGATAAGCATGATAAGCTGATTTTTGCTGCTTCACACACTATTTCATCTTTTGTACGAAGCGGTATTCTTTAGCTATTCTTCACATTCTTACATTAGTTTGGTGACTTTCGTTCATTTTGGCAAAATATTTACTCGCAATTCGCAAACCAAACCACCCACCCTGACACTGGCAAATAATAAGGTTTTTTTGTCATCAGGATTTTAAATTGTTTAGCGAACTAAGAGTGAATCCACTGAATAAACAGAAAACTGTTAGAAAGCTGCTAGTTCGCCTCTTCACAATTCCCATGAAGAGGAGGAACATGCCGCATGCAGAAGTGCAGGATTTCAGCCAGTCAATTCAACGTCAGCTTTACCTGTTCATTAGCAGTTTTGCCAAAATGCGTTTGCACTTGCTGTCGAGTGCAAAAATCGTCTATAAGATACAGTACTTCGCCAACAAATACGGATTCAAAACGTTCATACCTATTGGTTAGAGAGGGAACAAAGGCGACTCATTCAGTAAGCATCATCGTCACCCCACACGTACGTCAAAATCAATACAGAATACAGACATAATAGGCAGGCACCACTTCTCATTATCATCTACTGCGAACTTCACTACATCGCTTTTTGTACTTTGAATCTGTAAAGATGCTGTGACTTCCGGGTTATCACCAGCATAACAGTCGCCATGAATGAACAAACGAATGAATGTTACGCTTAAGTCAGTGTGTTGTCTAATTGAAGACGAGGAAAATGCATGAAGTGTACTGACTTAGATTCGCAAATAAATGTCCTGTCTGCACGTCTTTAAAGATCTAGCTCATTATCGATGCCAAAATAGGTGCATTTTATTGACGTTTTTCATAGGCGAATAGAGATGTTAGATTAACGCGAATCAAAGCAAAATTGATAAAATCTATCGTGGAAATGCACACAAAATAGAAGGACATTTACTTATTAGGTTTCTACAATAAATGGTTAAGCGCCTCTGTTTTGGAATTGACTATGTGAGCTGCAAAATGTACAGCAAAAATTACGAAAAGTCGCATTATGCCCTGCTGGCCTGCCTGGCGACTTTATTAGATAAAAATCTGCATTCTGTTGGATTGGAATAGTACTTGGAATTCGGAACTGAGCGCTTTGTGCGCACGTGTAGTAGACGGCTTGGTGGAGATTAATTCCAAAATCAAGACAGCCAACTACGATTGCAGCATGCTACTTTAAATATGATTGTGCAGTCCTTATAGGATGCGTTTCTCTAAACTTTTTACTTCGTAGTAGGTGGAAATTTCAGGGTTTATAATCTTTAAATTTTCTTGATTTACATACGTCAAGCGTTGCACAGGAAGCAAGCCCGAATGCAAACGAGAAGCTGAAACCATTAAATCTAAAAAATTTCCAAGGAATTTAGCAGCTTCTAGAATATAGCAGATGTCGACTATATGACTTTGCGCAGCAGATTATGCATTTCACTAAAATAAAATAAACTTCAGCCTGCCTGTCGACGACAAATGGCGCCACGTAGCATTTATGACAGCAACACACGTAAACGCCAAAACAAGACTAAGTGACATAACACATCATCATCAGTTCTGTTTAGCTGTTTAGCTGTGGCCCGTCTCTTGTCGTCACCGTCAGTTTTAAGTGATGCATTATGAAGTGTGCCAGTATATAAAAAACTCATGTAATTCAATGTGAGAGAACATGAAGCGCCCATTGCCACATTTGTCAGTTAAAGTCAAGCAATATTTCAAGGAATTGGCACGCAAACACTTTCTATTCTCCTATTATTGCTCCCATTGCCCCTTTTGTGGAATAATTGATCATTTAAGTTTAGTTAATCAAATAACACTGCATACAAACTGGGTGGACGTAGCATACAAATCTCACAACGTTAAGCGTGCTTGCTAGAACTATGAAAAAACTTGAAGACCCAAAAAAATTCCCTTTCAGATGAATTTAAAATCATGCCATTTATACATTCCGTTGGCTGTTGGGATAACCCGTTACAGCTGCTCAGCAAAGAGATTCTTGCGAATTCACATCCTTGATCTTCACAATGAGTGCATGTACAAATGGATGACAGTATTTAATCTTAATCACTGAATACGACACGGTATAAGACATCAACCAAATGTGATGGTGTCTTTTCAAATCCACAGGTATCTGAAAACACTCTTTGAAATTAAAATCTTAAAAGGCGATTTCAAACAAGGTTTTCTTGCCTTTATTTAACTGTATTTGTTTTTAAATGTTTCAGATATTTATATGCATTGCTTAAAATTTATTTTTCACATGTTGCTTATCTATACCAGAAATTGCCCAAGAACACGTTGCATAATATAACGTATCGTAAGCTTTTTCCATTTACCTACTCCTCACAAGTACGCATATGAAAGATGGAATATCAAACGATATAAAGTAAATTCTCCAATCTTTTGTATGGTAGGTAGCTATCCTGCAACTTTTTTTGCAAATCTATTTCGACATGTGTGTCACCACAAGATTATTGTCTTGATCCAAAACAATTTTACAGTCAGTGAGCGCAACATTAGGATTATAAGATTTATAAGTTGCTGCTGTTGTTGTAGAATTCGAAACAAAAACATCTAAAACAACAGTTATCTGCGTTACATGCCATGAGCCATAAGCTAGGTTAGTTTTTTTTGGCTGTTTGTTTGCCTGCACACAGACAGAGCTGAGTTTGCTTAGGTACCAAATAATATCAACTTACCAAGCAAAATTACAAGCGTTACTGTAAGAGATGACACGTAGGCACTTAATGAATGGTCACTCTTATTTATCACTCGCTTTACACAAATTTACTTGCCAAAAATCATGCATGGGGCTAGTCCATCTGAATTTTTAAAAAAACAATAATTCCCCACAGGTAAGTGTGTATGATTAAAGGTCAGGTAAACTAGGGACCGTACGTGTTGTTATTACATGCAAGTATTTTGCATTTTTTTTCGTAAATCAAATTTCTCACATAAAGGACATTTAGGTACGAGTACACGCATTGTAACAAGAAAACCGATTTACATCAATCTTCTGTGCATTGTAATTGCTGTAAAATGAAATTAGCCGCTCCATTTGCCCATCGCCATCATCAGTGCTAATAGCTCACATCCAATTTTGCCTTTCCGCCTTCCTCAAACCTTCAATCATGTGCAATAATGTTGAAATCCGTACAAATATCCTGAATGAAATATTAAGTTTTAATGACTGCATATGAATAGCTAATTCTTGCAGCTGCCACAAATTCACTCTTTCTGCAAAAAGCCATTATTTGCAAATCTAGTTTGCAATTTTTTTTAAAGCTTGGAAAGCATGTAATGCTAAGCTTCACATCGTTTCGCTTGTGTTAATACAATTTTTTTTAGTTCAGCACAACTTTTTTTGTAACAATAAAAATAACCATTTTATATTTTTTGCGTTGTTTTCTCCTTTTCACTTTCCGACTCTCGGATGGTTATTTTTTTTAAAAAAATTTTCTTCTCATATAACGTTCAATTTAACTGTCCAACCATTTCAGGAAAAATAGACTGCTGACGTTTCTTGAAAAAAAGTCACTCATGCGTCTTTCTTTTTTTGAGATTTACATTAGCTATTACTGAGTGTGCCGTACAGAAAATTCCCTTTTTTGCTTTTGCTCAAGCAATGCACCGTCATTCCTTCGTCATCATGCTCCTACCGTTTTTTCGTTTTATAGTACGCTCGCAAATTAAAACAGAGTTAAAGGCACAAATGAAAGGCGATCATGATATTTCTATCCACCCATCGTCCCGTTATGTTTGCGTCTTGTGGCTGTCTCTGTATGCATATTACGTACTATAGTGCGGTGCATATTTTATTGGCGTATTCGTGTCCATGTAGAACGTGATTTTTAGCAAAACCTTTATAAAGGCTTAGCTCTGTTTGTTTTGGCGTTCGTTGATTTAATAAATTGTTCCTTCTTCCTGTTTTCGCAAATCTCTCTTCACGTCGTACCCGAGAACACTTTACAAGAAACGCGCAGGTATTTTTTACGTGTAGAGGAACTTGCTGTATAATATTTATATATGTAATTTTCTAAAATGAATACACTCCTCATATCCGCTTGCATTCACGCTTTTCCTGAATCCTTACTCAAGTACTTACTTAGTTGCTGCAAGAATTACAATAATTGCTACTTTATCTATATGCAATAGCTGAAGCTGCGTTAAATTATTTCCTTCTCTTAATGCATCATCTTCGAAAGCCGATGACATTTCATGCTGTCTTTGCGTGTAGCTCGAACATGCTTTACAGACATAGCAGTAATTTATTGCAATTTTTTAGTGGAATAGCAAAAATTGATGCAAACTGTACTGCAGCAAAAGTAAGAAATTACTACAAATTACCTACTTGCCGGCCTCACAAGAAGCACATACGCCGGCTTTAAAAATATACTCTTGGTTATCCTCACTAAATCTGGAATTTTTTTTGGTTAGAAGTAGAATTTTTCCATTTGCACAAGAAAGCTAAAATAAATCAATTCATTTTCTAACTTATCAGGAAGGACTAAAAGTACCTACATAATTAATTTTAGCGCATTAAGTTTTAATGCCAAAAACAAACAAAATTACGAAGAGGTTGCAAAACCATGACCCTTCCTTACTAGCCCATACAGTGCAAGAACAAAGCTTTAATTATTGTATTTTTATGGCTAAAATAAAATTATACGTACATTGTATCTCTAGTACGTGCCTGTTACAAAAGGGGTACCACTACCTGAATTCGTTCTGATCTGCAGCAGTAATTAACGTACTCTTCATCTCCACAATGCTCGAGATTTTTTTTTGTGATTTTGCAAGAGTAAAAATGATAACGATACTAACATTACTTCTACACATGCTACGCTATTGTATTATGAACAATTAACTGTTAATGTAGATGAGCGATATATTCGTCTCACAAAGCTTTCAGTTTTAAGCAAATTCGTACAATTTTTTATAATACGTGGAACAAGTGAAAACAAAAACACGCGTTTTGCCAACTTTTCCGTCTTGCTGTCTATATTTGCACGAGAATTAAAAAGAAATAGCGCAACTCACATCAAAATCACATTTCAGGTTCAGAGGCTAAACATTCTCATTCCTGAAAACAATGCATATCAGACAAGAGTTTATAGCTAATAGTAAGTTGCAATATGAGTATGAGAGTATGGTGGTATGAAACGAATACATTTTTAAAAATCCCAACCATCATTATTTGCACAGTACTTACATATTCTAGTAGATCGCATTTCGCGAATTGCTGAATTCGCGTATTTACGAGTTGTATTTCATTTTGATATCCGTGTTCTTGTTCTTCTCATATTTTTTGCACATCTGAGTTTCGCATCAAGCTTGAGAACTTCTAAAAACTTCTTTTGTGAATAAAATTTTAATGGGAAACTTTCACTTTCTTCGGGGAACCACAATATGATCTTATTAAAATTGAAAAGGAGATAAAGTTGAAAAATAAAAGCACTTTATTCCTTCGCTTACTCACTCTTTTTAATGGGAAACTTTCACTTTCTTCGGGGAACCACAATATGATCTTATTAAAATTGAAAAGGAGATAAAGTTGAAAAATAAAAGCACTTTATTCCTTCGCTTGCTCACTCTCACTATGTACGGTACAGGTGGACTGCATAATTAAATCCGGCTTTTTTTGTAGCTGCTACAAAATGTTCTTAGCATTGCTAATACCACCGGCTTGCAAAACGATTTCATTTCGGTTGGTAAAAATGTGAAAACATGAAAATGGCCAATTTTCTGCGCACACTTGTTTCGGCTTCATTAGTGAATGTCATAATGCTAGACAGAAAAGTTGACTTTTAACAAGTAGGTCGTTTTTAGCATTTTCCTTTCAAGCAAACTTTATTGTTAAAAATTCATACTTTCTCCCATTCATATAAAATCATTTGTGTAACTTTCCGAGATTCAAATGAACTAGGGATAATTGCACAATACAGTACTCACTAATTGCCACACAGCGCACCGCCATTCCTGCCAGTAGCATCTCTCTTATAGCACTCATGTGGCAACCTTAGAAATGTCTATTTCATAATCCATTACTTTTCTAGCCTGTTAACAGCGCAGCTAACCGTACAGTACTATATATCGCCAATAATAATATTCTGCATATACATGTATATAATTGTCTACCATTAGGTTAATAAGTTTGCTAATTTGTTAGTGCTTGTAGTTATGTCTATAAATAATTATTCACACATGCTTACGCTTGCCCTATCATCTCTCCAAGTTCAATTCCAAAAAGGTTTAGCAAGAGCAAACAAACCAAAACCTATAGCCCTGATGTTGAAATTATTTTATTTTCGCACTGTAAATTGCAACTTGTCCAAAACATTTGAAAGTTGTGCACGTAAAATGTGTGCACACGCACGCTCACCGATTCCACATTTTATGTTCCTACGATATTTGTTGTTAAACACGTATTACTGCAGTTACACTCACAATCTCACAAATAACTCTTTGACTAATTGAGCCAGTTTTTCTCAGATTCAATTTTTAACTCACAGTTTCGACTTGAGCAGTACAAGTTAAGTATGCATCTGACATGCGATAAATTAAAATATATATATATTTGGATATTAAATTATTATTGCTCATTCTCTATTACTCTCATTTACCCACAATTACTGCAGATACCAAAAAGTTACGATATAAAAGTATCCTGTCTCAACATTACACCACTGACACTGAGACTGAAATTATTTTATCATCATCCCCCATCAAATCACAACTGCACTTACTTTTATGGCAGACACATTTCCACTATGACTATTATTCCTGATACTCAAGTTCAGTTTCAGCGTGCTCATACAGTATTATTAGTACTGCTCGCATTTTACGCAGCTTTTCATATAACTATCAACTATTCGCTCAGTACAATATATGCCCAAGAAATAATTTATTTTCCACCATTGCATTGAATCGTCAGCATCACATCCACATCACACATTTCATGCATGCGCAAACATTCACGCGCGTAGGTAATCACAAACGCAGACACTTCTACAGTGTGTAAACTAAAAAAATGTTCCCATGCTGCATTTAACCCATGATAACTATCTGCATTAACATCATCATTCCTTTTAATCGCTAATTCTGATCTGTGTGCCCTTTTCCCTAACCATTGTAGTGATACGACCACACAGCATAACATGAAGCCTTTGCAAAAAATGGATTTAACCAGACCCGTCAAATTCAAGTTGAAGAAAGGAATAGCTTCAGACTCAGAGTCCTTTGATTCATCTTAATATGAGAACCAAAAAGTGAAAAGAGTTTAACCTGAAACAGTCAGTGACACTGCAAAGGGAATTTTTTTTCTGTTGTAGTCTCCTAAATGTACCTCTAATTATGCACACTGCATCAATGTTAATTATTTGCAGTATTCCCATTGCAAAATCAGCAAAAATTCATGAACAAGGTTTTGCAAAAATTATTATCTCATAATTATCTTTCAACTATTGATGATTGTTCTTTTGGCCCTAGTCTCGTAAAACATTAGAATTTTTTCTAATTTTATTTCTTGAACTTTACGTCTAATTTTTCACAATATTTGAAATATTTTCTTCAATTAAAATATTCACCGCAGCCTCTACACTTTTCAAGTGTGACCATCCATTCAACATGCCAATCACAATTATCATGTACAAATAATACACAGTTTTATAGGTATTCATTTTTTTTAAAAAAAAGAAACAGTCGCAATCACCGTAATGAAGTGTATAAGCACTTAAGTAGTTGATGGCAATTCTCTATATAAGGCAAATAAAAACTCATCCTTAAAAAAAGTATTAAAAGATTTGGTCTCTACAGAGAAACCTGCAATCATCTCGATTGCTATAATATCATTTATTTCTATCTACTGCACACTCTTTTTCTGGTGGACTTGAACTTTTTTTAGCTTTTAACTCATGCGTTTATGACGCTTTAAATTTTTTTAAAGCCCTTTTCAGAAAATTGCAAAGCGCTACCTTCAGCACTCAGTTCTATCCTCACCTTACAAACTCATCAATCAACAGGGCACATTTTTAATACGATAGGCAAAAAAACTTTAAAATTTTTTAAGACGATATTCCTGTACGCTTATTGACTTTATTATCATCTTGTGAACATTTTCTGTTCGTATGTTATTATTGTGTATAATTTTTTTTTTGAAAATCAAACAAGTACTGACGAGTGTCAGGGATATGTATTTACGCTGAGTGAGCTGAGTCAGTCTCACATCACCATCCTTTTTGCTGGCATATTCCGTCTGACTAGACTACTAATGGTGATGATAACAGGATATCTTCAGAGTTGAAAAAAATCTCCTTTCCAAACACGAAAAAGAAGAAAATACAGTTTTAAAATACCATATATTCTCATAACATCATCGTATCGCTTTTGCTCCTTAACCTAACTCAGCCTTATGTTTATTTTACTTTTTCACTCTATTACAAAAACCTTTTAGCTACGAACCTCCATATATTTCCCTATACGCGCCGCAGCACTTTTCTTTAATTTTTTGTAGTCCTTGAGCTTATTAAATATACATTTGAGATGACACAAGAAGGTTAACTTAGAATCAGATATATTTTTCGCAGAAAAAAAAAACTTCCTAAAGTCATACATTGGCTAAAGGCTGCTAAAAAAATCGAATATGGTCAGAGTTAGAACCAGGACAAAAATACGTTGTGTAAAGTTAAGTCTAGGTATGTCAACGTATTTTACAGCAGATCCACCACCTCCTCCCTTTACCCTACTTCTCAAACTCATGTTGATCCAAAAAAGTGATTGTGATTCTGATAAATGGATGAGCTCGTATATCCATATTAATAATTAAAAACTGTCTCTTGCTTAATCATTTAATCAAACACAGACTGGCTAAGATATAGAACGCACGACTCATCACAGAGAGTCAAAAGATTATCACTTCTAGGCTTGGCCCATCACCCGATGATGATCCTCCAATACGTATTTATGACAATGTTTGTCATATTTTAACAGCTGAAAAGTAGCTGAGCGTATTATTTACTCGTATGGTTTTATTACGTTTGAATTGAATTAATAAGCATGGAAAGAATTTAGTTTTTGGTTGCGACCAGGAAAACAACTTTGTAGTGGATAGGACCAATAGAATTGAGATTTGGTGATAGCATTTAATAAGAGATTAGAAATTATAATGTCGTTGTCACACTCAAAACATAATAATTTTTCAATGAGAAAACTGGATCAATGCGATATGACACCATCATCTTATGAGTCCTGTACTTGATATATGTGACGTATTAGTATTATGAGAAGGACATAAATTCAGACAAATAAAGTTGGAAATAGGCAGCCTGCTTTAATTGCTGCGCTCTCAATCGACTGTGACTCTCAATGCCAGGTCTACGTGTCAAAATGCTCGTTTGAGTTAGCTCTTACCCAAATTTTGCTAATTCACGTCAGATGCTAAACTAGGGCAAGCTCCATCCCACGCACATGAGCATCCCATAGAAAATTTTTACTTAGTCACTTATTGTGGCTGTTTGAAAGTCGCAAATTTTTAAAGGCCTCGCTCATCTCTTTTAGATCACATTTTTACCTCCTTCGTTTTTTTCAGAATTTGATGATTTTTAAGCAAAAACTGTTACGCTTGTACCTTAGTGTTAAAATGGACTCACAAATCAGTGGGAAGTCTAAGTACCTAGACCAACAGACTACACCTAAAAAGATAACGAATCTATCCACCTTGCATTTGCAAACGTCGGAAGTGAAGACCTTGGTAATGACATTAATTAACTTTTTATGGCTATAGGTAGTATACAATGTTTCATGGATAGGTCGGGCGATTCCTAAGTGTTTAGAGTGGGCGTTCCCATCCTTTAAACTTATATTTCTGTTCGCATATTTGCTTACCTGATAAGATGAGATCCTTGAACTTCGTCTTTGTCTTCTAACTCTGCTCAAGCTACGCTTCCACACCACAGAAAAGTACTATTTTTTATTCGCTTAATTTCTCTCACTAATTTTTTGCCAATATCTAGCCAGACTGCGAGCACTCGAAGTAAAAATACTTTTGAATGACTCACTCACTACATGTGTCTGTAATTCTTACTAGTTCAGACAAAAGATCTCACAGTAAATTCCCTTTTGCTAACAAAGGAAGCGCACGAATGCGTTCACATGTCACGTCATATACTGCTAAATATTTTGTTAAAAGATGGTTACTGATTTAGAACTGATTGCGTGGAATTATTGGAATGATGATGCGTTCATTTAACACCCTTCCTTACTACAAACTTATTAGCTTCAAATTCTTAGTAAATACTTCCACAGCATTCTACGTTTGCACTTTTCGTAAATTCTTTGGCAACTTTAAGTCAAACTTCGGATCGGACCGGACAAAATGATTGAAAGTGTAAGCTTCGTAGCTACATTACAGGATTTGTGGCATATGAACATCCACTTCATCCAAGTAACTTTTTAGTAGTAGCTGAGCAAAAGTAGTTTAGCAATAGACGCAGCAATAAGAATGCGATGATGTGGGTAATTTTACATGTTGCTTTTTGACACAGAACCTGCAAAAAATCAGAGAAAGCGAAATAAAATGACAATGTCGTACACGCCGATGTACAAACCACAGAAGAAATACGCTCTTCATATTTATGGAAAAGGTATTTTATCTTTGATCTATCACACCTTTTTTGTAGCAAATCACATTCGCATTCGCACGATTTTTG
>JAHZND010004636.1:0-15735 GCA_027744115.1 Acrocyrtus sp. NNG-2020 | reverse complement strand
GTTTGAGTTTGGACCGCTCACATCATTAACAATCCCAATCGGGCATGCTTCGTTATACTCAAATCCCTGCAGAAAACACAAGAAAACAGCCATAAAAATCTCTTCTTTAATAACTAACTTCATCTTTTTCTCTAACAACTTCTCTAGTTAGGTGGGATGCATGTCAAGTTCATGGCTTTTTTCTTTCGCACAATTCTCCCTCTCCTTCTCTCTCCGCACAAATTTCAATCCCAATTTTACAAGTAATAAAATCACCAAGAAAAATATAAAATCTGTTATTTATTGCGCATCATTCACATAATACGATGTCAATAACAATGTTTATAGTTCATTGTTAATGACATTCATCATGACCAACTGAGAGCCTCATAAGACCAATGTACCACACCACACTATACCATACCACCACCATCCAAATCAGACTCCACTTCACTCAAAAGATTTTTTTTTGTTGAGTGGGTGAGCAAAACGGTCGCGAAAAAAATCGTATTCTTATTACCCCCACCATAACAATCATCATCTTCTATAATCGCAACATACTTTATACGTTTTTTCTCCTCTTTATAATTTAAACTTTGTATAGGATTTCAAGCTTCATTTCATTTTATTAGTACTTACTGTATTCCATCTATAATTGTACTGCTGAAAATGATCAGGACATGCACACATTCTCGCAGAGTCGCAGTCGAAAAAAATCCTTAATCATTATCTAAAATAGTGCATACTCCTTAGTCCCAACGACCATCTCATCATAACTCATCCAATACTATTATTTTACTGCCTTTCTTCTGCCATTACCATTTTTCTCATTACTAGAAAAAAATAGAAAGGAGCTGCTTAGCTATTACGTGTATGGACTTGTTAGCAAAAAAGAGCAAAGCGCCGCAGCTAATTTTGATATTTTTCTGTGCACAGGAGCACCGTTTCATATTTTTTTTTTCTTCTCGGCTCAAATGACCGCAATAACATATTGGCCCAGTGTGGAGCAAACAAAGTATCATTTTTAAAAAAAGTGTATCATAACATTTTGCACACGGCAACAAGAGACAAGACCGAAAATCATTTTTTTGTACTCCACAGCCGTTGTTGCTGGTGCTGTCCTCAGACTCAAAAGTGCAATAAAAAGGTTCACCAGCAAGAAAACCTGTAATACGGTACTTGACACTGTCGGAAAAAAAACGAGAGGTAGTGTAAAAATGCTAAAATGCTAAATACTAGAGAGATATACAGGAGCAAAAACGAAGTGCCATTAAGAGTAAAGATATTTTTTTTGTGAATGAGATTGAACTTTTCTCTTTTTGTAACAAGGTACCAAAAACTCTCAGTAGTCCTGTAACAAACCACAGACAGAGAGCAAAAAAATTGCGAGACTTATTGTGTAATATACTTCATCAGCCTATATACTATCATCAATAACTGTCTTATGCAGTTATAACAATGTGTGATGTGCTAAAACATCCCTATGCACTTCTAAACAAGCAGAAATTGTCATGTCATTTATCTTCCCGATTTCTCCCCCTCTTTATTTCTCGTTTCGGTTCATCCCCCTCTCAAAAATATGGTAAGGGTTGCTCCAAATACAAAAGGAAAATTATTATTTATTGCCACTGCACTCTCAAAATTTGCCTCCATTTTTATATTTATGGACGGAGAAGCGGATCCTTGAGTCCTCCAAAAAAATGTATTCTCACTGGGAGAGGACAACCATAAGGCATTTTAAGTGTAGTGCTGTCATCACAGGAAATTGAAGATGCACTTTAGACCAGAATAAAAAAGACGCGTCAGATCACATCACACATGCCACCTACATTCCCTGCTCGTATTCTTTTTTAATTGAGATCTTTTGTGGACTTGTGGACTAACCTTCAATCTGCGCCTTGCCTGCAGTCCCTACTGCAGGTGCACACCACACCACAGCTCAACATCCGTGTCCTATATTTTGTAATCGCAAAATCTAATTTTTTTCTTCAATGAACACATCTAGCAAAGAATATGTCGGTTTTTCCTCTAATTGCACCATCAGTCTCTCATTCTTTATTTTTCTTTACCATCACCGACCACTACCAGAATTCTAAGTCTTACTACCAAAATAAAAACCTGTATTTTTTCATCAATGACTTTTCGAAAAAAAATCTTTTCTCCCCGACTCCTTCATTTTTTCTGCTCTGAGCAAGTGCAGCACTTTTATCATCATCATCCGCCACTATCACCATTCATTGAGTCATTTTCTTATTTTCCCCGCTTTTTGTACCCACACACAAAATAAAAACACCAGTCCACCTTGCCTTTTCTCTCTCCGTCCAATTTTTTTAAAACTCGTTTTTTACACCATTTACAAAATGCAAAAACAGCCTGAGCCCAGAAGACTCTCCTATTATCAGCTTTAATACATTTTATTTTGCGCCCATCTCCATCATCTCCTCCTAATCCTGAACTTGCACTCGCTGATAATCATAACAATAATCATAATAATAAATAAATGCACTACTCCCGCAAGAGAAAAGGAGTGAGTAAATACGCACATTTTATACTTTGTTTGCCAGCGCTGTAAACTCCATTATTATTATAGAATTATGTAGCACACTCACACTTTGTAACTTGTCCCAGAACAAAATAACAATATTTTTTTTCATTCATTGTTGAAAAATTGTGTAGTCTTTGAAAAGAGTGATTTTCATTCATCTTTTTTATGTTCTTCTTCTCCCAATCATCATCCCATCTTAAGAAGAAGAAGAAAACAAATTTTTCTCTATATATTTATTTTTCTAGCTGATGATCTGTGTACCTACCTACTTAAGTGGCTAGTGAATATATATATATTTTTTTTATTTCACAACTCATTTTTTAAAAAAAGAAACATCTTGTTAAAAGATCATTTATTCAAATTGAAAAGTCGTGGTGGCTGGTGTTGATGATGATAATTTTTTTTTGGTTATGTGGTGGCGGTGACGGTGATACGGTTGTGTGGATGTGAGCATTTTTCTTATGCGCTAAGTAATAAACAAACAATTGAGCGCGTTTTCTGTGTAAATTTCCATCCACTTGAGCGTCCTTAACGTCTCTGATTTGACATGGTGGTGGCGGTGCTCACACGAGAGCTCATCAGTAGAAAAAAAGAAATGTATTTTTACAAAGGAAGCCGTCATAGCCGTCCACTCATCCTGATTCCCTACTTTATATAGATGATGAGGGATGATGATGAAAGAAGTAAACAGAAAATTTGTTACTTTTTCAGAAGTATGACGAAACGATGATGAGCGTCATTGTTCCCTGTTTAGCAGGGGAAATTAGGCTCATTGTTCTGTCTGAGAGTGAGTGAGATGTGAGCAGTATAAGTGCTGCTGGTCCCCTCTCATTTCATATTTTCTCCGAGAAGACAACCCAAACAATGCTACATCTTCATTAATCATATTGTTCCCACTTACAAGTTTACTACCAACTACTGCAACTGCTAAACTAGTTAAAACTTGCCTCCAGGATGGAGACTGCCTTTTTCCTCCGCACATCATGCATCACCTACACCTGTGAAAAGTGTGCCCACGCTTGTTCCACGAAAACAGAGAGAGCTTCACCGTGACTTTTCATTTTTTTGGCATGGCACACCATGCCCAAGAGAAGAATAGAGAGCTGAACGTAATAATTATGTCACGTTAAATGTATATTTGTCAAGATGAAAAAATGACTTGATTTACTTTCTGCCTGCGTTTTTTTTTCTTAATTTTTCCTCTCTGCGTTCGGCTGCGTGCAGCTTACAGGAGTCCACTCTGGAAAGGGAATTTTTAGTCCCATTTCAAGGCAGTGTTCTCCCCCTGCTGCACGCATATCTATTACAAAATTTTTACAATATTGCTCCCATTTTTTTTCTCTATAAAGTTCTCTGTCCTATCCCATTTTTTAAAAAAGAAAAAAAGGGACATGGACATAAATTGATATTCTTTGTGATTTGTATTCCATCCAATGAATTGGCCTAGATTAGTACATTTATTCACCATCATCATTACCATCAGCCCTTTATGTTGTCGCTTAATTGTCCATTTATCAGTAAACAATAGCTCCCCCTCTCCCAACGTCTAAAGCCATCTCCCATATCTGAGTCTTATAAAGGGAGCGATCAAAATCAATTTTTTTTCTTTAAAAATGATCATTTCAGCATTTCAGAAGCTTATGCATTTGTGATTCGCAATACCCTATTCAGATAACACAAAATGCCTTCTCATTCCCATTCCATTTTATCGAGAGGGACAATTAAGCAGTAAAAAATTTAGATCGACATGTAAAACCTATTAGTACTTTTTTTTGCAGTGAGGGCCTAAGGGCCCCTTATAACATTTCAATTTAGAAAAAAAGGGTAATAATAAGGGCCAACAGCACGCAATTAGAGTCAACGGACGTATGCACTCGTTTTTGAGATGGCAAATAGGCAGCCCAACTTGACATATGAGTGCGTTACTGCCGCAGCAAAATATACATTTTTTTTGTTCAAGGGGGACAATCTAAATATGCAAATGAGAGTAAAATGAATGAATAAATTTCAAACGCAAACTGCTCGCGCGTCTCTCTTGGATTCATCATTTTTTCTTTGCAGAGTGCACGTCAACGCATAAACAAGATGAGAAAATCCGACGCTCTCTCTCCGCCTGCTAAAATGTCTTTTTCTTGCAAATTGTGAATTGTGCGCGCAGCGCGAAATACGAACGAGCACTCATTTAGAAGTACAAAACTCATTCATTCAATCATAATTAAAGTATCAAATTCAAGCACGGCCAGGGATCGTGGTGTGACATGACGTCTGCGGCGGTGTGTGGCTTTTGGCTTGTAGATTTTCAGATGAGAGTGGAAAGGGGGATAAGTAGTAATATTGATAAGCCTAAAAAAGTAACTGCGTTCATTAAAAGTGCTCACTATTTTGACTCCCCTCTCAGAAAAATTCATTAGAATATGACATGTTGCATTTCATCCTGTGTGTGGAGGGACAAGCGAAAAAATATAAAGTTTTATTGAGTCCACAGTCCACCAAAGTTTTACTTGTCTTCAGTGCAGATAAGTGCACTGCGTTCAACTCTAATAAAAAAGGACTTTTTTCGTAGTCTCTATCTCTCCCTTTTTTTATTAATAAATCGATTAAGTATGCATTGCGTACGGTGACCATTACGACTTAATACATGTGACTCTGACTCTATAATTAAGAATTTTTTTTCTGAAAAAATTATTTATTGTGCCATTCAAAAAAATGATTTTTTTTCGAAAAATGAATGGACTCAAAAGAAGCTGAAGAAAGTTGACAAGTAATCAAAAGCAAAATTAATGACAGGAATCAATTAGGGAGAAGGAGAGGATGACGAGGGAGATAAGTTTATTAGCGCTAGTCACTAACTACTCAGTCACTGGTCAGTGGTCACTACTCACTATAGTCGTATCGCAAGCCTTTAAGTATTTCTCGGCTTAATTGCTGCAATATAAAATAATAATAAAAAAGGTAATTTTTTTTCAAGCTGAGGAATTGCAATTGGCAATTGCCAATAACCCTCCTTTTCCCTCCCTCCACTTCACGACTGCACTCACTAACTGTAGGGTTCGCTTTCTTATTGTCTTTTTATTTAATATGTCACACATGCACTGAGGAACTTACTAATTGTAAATTAAAGTTTGTTGTTGGAGTTATTGGAGGGAGCATAATCCCCAAAAAGCATATATCCCCCAACGCCATCGCCACACACGACCTCATAAAACTATTATTACACTCTGGGCATGCATGCCCTCTTGCTAGCCCAAAAAAGTCATGAATATTTATAAAGGAGATAACAACGTGCTTAATCAAAATCAAAATAATAATAAAAACTCTATCACAGAAGTTGCAAAAAGGAGGGAAGAGAGAATAGCCCAGTGCGCCGCACTCCTGTGAGGTGAAGTGATGTGCGGAGCGTTTCAAAGAAGAAAATATGACTTTTTTAAAATTCTGACATTAGAAGGAGAGAGAGATGTACGAACTTTATTTTTTGTCATCTGATTTATGATGGCGTACATGTGAGCATGAAGAGAGTGCTAAAGAGAAAATGGCTAGGGATACTCTCTTTAAAACAGCAAAAATTAAAGGGTGCAGGCGCAAAAGAGTACAAGTTGGAGATAGATAAATTTATCATCAAAACATGTCATATTTTTTGGCTCGTAAAATAAATGAAAAATCTGCGACACTCGATCATATTTTCAAATGAGTTTGGGACTGAGAGAGGGAGAAGGGAGAGGGTAGTTGATATGTGCCACATGCCTATTTATGTACAACGTTGAGTAATTGCTTAAAAAGTAATTGTAATATGGAAAGGTGAAGAAATAATATAACTGTTTTGCATTACCTCACTTACCGGCTGGATATTGGTATGATCTCGGGGTGTGATGGAACCAGCCTCGATCCCTGAGTCGGGTGACGGGAGATCAACATTTACCGGAGCGACAGGTTTGTAAGTGGGCGCCACGCTTGCTGTTCGGTAGCGGTCGAGAGTGCCAAATGTGGAGGGACCGTCGTACGGACTGATTACGCGGGTTGTGGTGGGCACGTAGCTTTCCCCATAGTAGTAATCACTTGTTGGGGAGGTGACCGTGTAAATTCCGGAAGTACCTGGAGACGGAAATAAAATGAAGAAAAGAAGCAAAACATAAATATTATGAGCAGCTTCCGGGTTATAGATTGAAAGCGATTTTGTAAGAAGAATAGGAATGTGGAGAGATGAGCTGAGTTGAGTTGTCGAAGTGGAAAGAAGAGGAGGAAAAATGGAAGAGGAAAAGTGATGGCTTTTTTATTTACTTGTGGTGGAAGTGGAGTGGTGATGATGCTGCTGAGAAGGGGATGGGGCAGAGACCATTACAACGGTTGGTATGTACGGCTCATAGCCGCCATTCACGGTTCCGTTGGTTACCCCATTTGTACCGTTTGGAATTGTCACTGTTGTCCCATTCGTTGTAGCTTGGGTACTACTCAGGGAGGCAAAGAGTTGTGGGGAGGCGGTATAAAACTGGCTGTGGGTATGGTGGGAGTGGGGGTCGGTCCCGTTCTCATGCTGCGGACTACTACTCCCACCACTCCGTATAACTTCCTGCTTCACTGTGACTAGATCCCTGGGGAGAGGTGGCACTATGTCCGCTGGCGTAACGGAATGATGGTGGTGCTCGTGGTTGGAACTCGTAATCAACTTGAGTGTACTGTGGCTTATCAACGCTGACTCTTTCCCTACATCCCCCCCTCCAACAACATGCGGATCACCACCACGTCTCACAATCACTGAAGGTTGTAAGGGTATTTCTGTGTCTGTTGTAACAAAGCTCCCCTTACCTAGGCTCTCGCTCGATACGAACATCTCTCCATTGGACAGCTTACTGTGAACCGTATTTCCAACGGCTGTCACCGGTACCGGCCTGCAAAATAAAAGTAAACAAAAAATGCAAATTTATATTTTCCTCTAAATTCTTTCCTCTTTTTTATCACTTTCCCCATTTTTACAAAGCCTGTCTTAATGTTTTAAATTGCAAGCACCCAAACCAATTAGCCTTTCCTACTCCGCAGGAATTCCAAACAGCAAAAAATAAATATCCTTCAGCGGAAATTTATTGTAATCACTGCAAGTGCAAATATATATAAAAAGCCCATCTTTTTTCCCCTCATCCATCGCATACTTTTTCCATGAGATAAGCTTATGACGCCACACACCTCAGAAAAAACGGAGATTACAGCACACTCACATAATAAACTCCTTAAAACCTATTCCATTCCTTTTCTATTCTCTTCCTTTTAAAGCACGTACAAAAGCCTTTTTCTCATTTTAACTTTTTTTTCTTCCATCCTTTCCCACTTTTTATGCCGGACAGTCACAGTCGCGCAAAAGTCCGTGCTATCAAGATAGTAACATTATTGTACAATTTTTTTTCCTTTGCTCCCCACTTTATTATAAATTCCACTCACATGCCTCCGTTTTTACCCCTTTTTGTTGTTGACCATCTCGAAAAAATAACACTATGATCCCCATCAGTTTTACTACACAGCTTTACAATTTATCTGAAAATTTTCAGAAAAAAAAGACAAGTGCAGGAGCACTCTTTATTTTCCTTCTCCCCCAAAAATATATTCCTTCATACATAGCTCTCAGAGTGAATCACATTTTCACAGAAGAGAACATATCCTCATATTTTTTAAGGAACGAGCGACCTTTGTGCATCGCACATATCTCCACTCTTTTAACCTTCTCCTTTTTTCATACCAAAAAGCCATTATTACTTAGGGATATACATTACACATTTTTATCAGCGCTGGGAATCTCCTTTTTTTACTTCTCTGCAGACTACGCAAAGGAAAGAGAATATATTGGAGTGTCTGCGCACAATATATCGTCGTCATTTTCTAAACTCCTTTTTCTTTATGCGCGTCATGTGCTTCTTCTTCTTCCCTGAATGTGCTCTTCAAGGGAAGAAAATAAAAAAAAGAGCTTTTTCCTCCTTTTTCACTTCTTCTTTTTCTTCTACAGAAAAAAGAGAATTGATATGATGGTCAGCCAGCGCAAGAAAAAAGGAATATATTCGTATTCGTATGCATTTTTACCAGCTATACATATACCTAGCTAATCATGCAGCAGGATTTACTGATTGTGATTACATTGCATTTCATTTGTGTTGCTCCAAGCCCACCTGTTCCCTTTTCTTCTGCTTTTTCTTCTCTTTGCACCAAAAAGAAAAGATAAATCCCGAAGAAATCTCATTATGAAAATTAGAAAAAAATCATCCTTCTTCCTTCTCATCATCATCTCATCAGTAGTAGTAGCAAGTAGCTAGGAGAAGCCTTTTTTCACATGTTTCCTTACAGAGACCTTTGACTTTACACTTTTTTACAGCTTTCGGACATATCCTACATTAATGATGCCAAGCACAGAAATTACTAAAAGAGCACAGAGAGCTCTGAGTAAACACTAAGAAAAGAAAATGAACTAAAATGAGAATATTTTTTCTCTCCTTTTGTTATCCTTTTTTCATAGAAAAAAAGTGGGTAAAATCATTGTTGAAAAATTGGACGTAGTGTTATGTCTACAAGAGGACGGTGAGACGTGTCCTCCTTCTTTTTTTTCTCTCTTCATCAGAACAAAAAGAATATGCTGCATTCTCATTTTCGTATTAATTTTTGCATACATAATGTGCTTTTTTTGTGTTTGGTGTACGGGTAATTTTGCTCATACAAAAAGTGATGCTTTCTATGTACTCCTCACTCCTCGAATAAATTTAGTATCTATTAAAAAAAATTTCTTCTGCTCATCATTTTTCTTATTCCTCTCTTTTCAGACTCGGAGATGGAAGATGGAAGCATTATAAAAGAAAAAAAAACAAATTAACAAGTCTGATCTTTTTCATCCTCATCACTCATTCATTCAGAATAATAAAACGTGTAATTTATGGCTGGTTTTTCTGGTTTGTGCTTTTTTTGTGTTTGGTGTACGGGTAATTTTTGCTCATACAAAAAGTGATGCTTTCTATGTACTCCTCACTCCTCGTATAAATTTAGTATCTATTGAAAAAAAAAATTCCTTCTGCTCATCATTTTTCTTATTCCTCTCTTTTCAGACTCGGAGATGGAAGATGGAAGCATTATAAAAGAAAAAAAACAAATTAACAAGTCTGATCTTTTTCATCCTCATCACTCATTCATTCAGAATAATAAAACGTGTAATTTATGGCTGGTTTTTCTGGTGATGCTCTTGTTATCTGCGGGGGGAAGAAGAATAGAGTTACAAACAATAGAGCCAATTTGTTGCGTGGGATTAGCCATATTCTCTCCACTTCTCTAATGCAAACACACCAATTTTATTATGGAAAAAGTAAACTCTACTCCCAATAATTTCACTCCGCCACTCATTTCAAATTCAAACATGCCCTTAACTAATCTTTACAAGGGGAGAGCGGATATTTTACTCTTATTACTTTTTATTATTATGGTAGCCATCCAAAATATTGGACTCTCTCCATTTGGGTGAGAGAGGACAAAGTGAAAACGAGGTGACAAATAATTCCGAATGAGCAGTAGGCTCAGCATACTCTTTTTTATGCTCACTTCTGATTGGTTTTCCCAGCTGAAAGAAGGAGGACAACGAGCCGGGAATGAGAGGAGCTTTTTTTATGTTCTCCTCTCCTGCAAAAAATCTAAATTATGCGTACTCTTTCACTCTTTCTCGGCAGTAAAGGAGAAAAAAAAACGCTTTTAGCCTACCAATACTATTATGCACTCCTGTGACGGTGACAAAATATCTTTACGAGTAAAAAAAGGTCCAAAAAAATCTCCACTCTTTTCTTTCTCTCCATCTCCGCCTAACCAATCTTACTCTGCAATAACCTAATACAAAAAAATAGAGAGGAGAGTAAATAGTCATTACAGTGTAAAAACGACGACGAGAAGATGACGAAGAAAAAAGAGCAAAAAAAATTGTATAATGTGAATGCTAATAAAGCTACGTGTGAGGATTAGCTATTTGTTGTGTGTAGTGTTGCAGTGTGATATTTTGCCTTTTTCTTTATGGACATCATTAGTTCTGCCCACTGCTATAGGTCTCCCTTTTCCTCCCAAGAGAACGGCTACTTCTCTTCGTCTTCTCCTTCAATCATCTTTTCATTTTTCCATCCAATAAGGAATGCGTAGACATTTTCATCCCCCTCTCTTTTTTCTGAGTTGTCGCGGATAATAGATTGTCATTGTCGTCGTTTTCGTCCTCATTGTCACATGATACTATTTTTTTGCACCAATACTCATCCCATTGTCATGCAGATCGTGTCCTTCTCTTGAAGACCATTCCTCTAAAAAAATTGTTTTTTTGTCATAGAAGAGCGAAGAGAACAAACTTTGAAGTCATTTCGTATGTATAAGCTTAAGTGGGGATGGAAGAAACGATGATGCGATCCCATTCCTTTAAAAGAGCAAATGAGAGTGTTATGCCCGTGTTTGACGATGACTTTGACATGAGCATTTATCGAAGTGGAGAGGATTTAGAGAAAATCCTCTCTGCGATAAATACCTTCCCAATTAAAAAATATATCCTTTGCGTTCATCACAGTCGTCGTCAGCGTCAGGATGAAGGAATCTTTTTTAAAGAAAAAACCCTACGCAGCTCTATAATTCTCAATGTCCACTCAGCCATCAGAATCAGCATTAGCCAACCCTACACAGTTTGACTTTGGCTTTCTGAGCTCAAGCTCAATAAGCGTAAGTGGATTTTTGCATAAGATTGCTTAGAATATAAAAAAAGAAGAATGCTTTTGTAGTGAAAAAAAACTATATTTTTAATGTCTCTTCTCTCTCCTCCACAATGATAATGGTGATGACGCATTTATTACTCCGTCATATTTCACTTCGTAATAGTTATGAGTAGGTAAAGTGGAAGAGGAAATAAATTTTCTTTTTTTTCCTGGGATGATGAGACGAAGACAGGACTAGAGTGTCACTGCCAATAATAATTCATAATTTTTGCATGAGTGCGTCATCCTCATAAATAATAAAAAAGTTTAGGGAATGTTTTTTTTCAAAAAGAAGAAAAAAAGATAAACTATCAGCGGAGTAACAAGTTTTTATTTTCTTAAATATGTGATCGATGTTGGTGGCAGTGGGATATCTCACATTTTAATGTTATTTCTTCTCTTGATCAAATAATTTCAGGTATCATATTCCCTCCATTTCTCTATTTTATGGCTGGCTTTTGGAGGAGGAAAAAATGTATAAAAATGTATTTTATTTTAAAATCTTTGTGTTATGCGTTTTGGGCGAGCATTGAAATGCAATTTTTCGTTTTGTTTTGTAATGGCTAATAGAGCCATATACACTGTAACTTTAGTACTCGTGCGCACTCGGACAGTTTTACAATGTGCTGATGACTTATGAACTTGTAGTTTGTGGCGCTAATGTAAATACTGCAATTTACAATTTATCCATTTGTAGCCTTATAGGAGGAGGAGGACAAAGACGGAGAGCGAGACTCGTTAAATATTATCCTCACGTTTTATCTCCCTCTCTGCGAGATGGAAATCATTCGATGATCTTGTAGAGGAGGGACATAAAGGGGAAATTTGATTCTTCCTTGTCACTCCACAAAATAATAATGGAGGGAGATCTCCTGCGACATTTATGATTTGCTTCATTGCGCAGTCGCACTGTCGCCAGCGAGTAATTTAAACGTATCACTCGATCTCCTTAGTCGTAACTCCTTTTTATGAAATATATCGTAATCCAAATTACTCATGGACTGGTGATCTGAATCGCTAACAAGTGAAGCGATATCCAAAAAATTCCTTTTTTTACTTTGTTCTCCCGTGGGAGCCACGTTTTATTAAGAAGTGTCCTTTAAAAAATGAAGTATTAGCTTTTGCGGAAAAGACTATGGAGTGGATTCTGAAAATCTTGATGACAGTGCAAATTCCAATTACATTTGGTTCCCCTTTAAAACACAAAGTAGCATTCCAATTTGGTATTTCAGACTGAAATGATTTAGTATTCAAAGAAAATTGGACCTTGTTACTATTCTGCCGCACAGACTGCACAGGCAGACGGCACTTTGTCACGTGAAGATAGCTAATTTTTACTGCCTGGAAGTGGAGACTAGAAAGCGCATCCTTTCGACTTTTAGTGTCAAAGAGGACAGTAAAAGTTACAGTTAAAATATGGCATCAACCCGAAAATAGTTGAATAGACCACCATGCAAGTAGAGGGTGATGCGAGGGCTATATATGTAGTGCATGGACAAAGCATCGTTGAAACTTTGAAATGACAATCTGCAGTTACGATTCCACTGCTTCTTTTAAATTGTCTAATGTCTTTGTTTCATTATTAGGGTCTGATTGGCTGCTGCCAGTGCCAAGTTCACTACATTTGTACCTACATTTTAATAGTACTTCAGTATACGCTTCTAATGAAAAATAAGATACATCAAATGCGACCTATTGTTTATTGCATGTAGCATCANGGTCTGATTGGCTGCTGCCAGTGCCAAGTTCACTACATTTGTACCTACATTTTAATAGTACTTCAGTATACGCTTCTAATGAAAAATAAGATACATCAAATGCGACCTATTGTTTATTGCATGTAGCATCACACTTAAAATAAAATGAACGACGTTTTAGTTAATAATTTCTGCTAAATATTTTATATCGGGTAAAAAAGTCATCCAATCCGTTGTTTCCAAAATTCCTTTGAGTGAGGGTGAGTGACCGAACTTTTGCCGCCAATAACTCCAATGAGCCATTTACTATTTTGTTAACAACTCAATCTATTTATAATGAAAAGGGAGACCTTTCAAAAACACCATAAAAGTTTGAAAAAATACATTAAATGTTCACACACTTATGCCCCACACAAGAGACCTCCTAAAAGAGCGAATATGTATTACACGTTTCGTTCCATCCGTTTTTGTTTACCTTTTAGCTCTCCTCCATCGTCGCATGCATATATAACCCCGTCTACTTTACTTTTTTTTGAACTTGACAATTTTCTCTCTACAACCTAAAAAGACCTGAAGGGAAGGGAAGGTATCAGATAACAGAATTTAATACACAATTTTTTTTGTTCTCCTTGACTTTGGCTAGTATTCTCCCCAGAGTGAGACGTTTCATGCTAGAACTGTGTTTTTCTTATTTTTTTTTCTCGGCCCTCATCCATTAAAAAAAATTCTTTTTGGCAGTATGATTATTATAATATGTACATATTATATTTTCGCAATGTATCTTTTCGGAGGGAGAATACTCTTTGAAAAAAATGAGTGTTCTTCCCTTCTTCCCCTTTTCATTCGTTAACGAAGCTGATCACAGTATTAATCTTTTATACTCCACATTAACAGTATTATGTATGCAGACTGCATGATACGATATGAAAATTGTCTTCAATCCATCTTCCTCGCTGATTTTAAAATTCAGGAGGAGATCTTCTTCTCTCTCAATTTGTACTTTTCTCATTCATTATTAATAGTGGAGAAGAAGAACCTTTAGCCATGATTGCACTTTTTTTTCCTTCTCCGCTCACACTCAGGCCATCCAACATCCTAAAAAGTTCCACTATTTAATAAAAAACGCGCAACACAGCGCAACATGTTCTTTTCGATGCCATTATTATGCTAATTTTTCTCCATATTTCAAAGTGAATCTTTTTCAGCGAAAAAAATATATACGCTGATGTTCTTCATCATCATATTCTTCGGGAGCAGCAGCAGCGTAAATACTTTTTTTTATTCTTCTTCTCTTCTTCTAACCTTTACCGTGTCTCCTTTACCTGTGGCATCATGGACTGAATAAAAAAAGCGCATGAAAAGGCCAAAATCTTTTTTATACAGTGCAATAGATCTTGTGTCCACTTCTTCTGGCGCTATATTGCCCAGTCCAACATCACACAGAAAGCACATGTAAAAAAAAGCTCCTCATCCTTTTTTTCTTTTATAGGCATTCCTCATCCTCACACAGCAAAAATTGAATGCCAGGTGGAATGTGTAATGAAATGTGTAATGGAATGGCTATGCTCTTCTCTCTCTTCTCTGTCTCTGAGAGCATCTGTACCTAACAAAAAAATATGTATCTTGTTACATGTCTCTCTCTCCTTCATCTCCGTCTTTTTTAACATCATTTTAACCCTTTTTGCTGCTCCTTTTGGTCACTCCAAAATAAATACTTGTGTACCTACACTTATCATGGCCAGAAGAGAATAACAATACAATATTATATATCTTTTTTCTCTTTTTTTAAGCACCATAAAAAATTGTCTTATAGCCTTTATTCCTTCCATTTTTCTCTCAAAAAGAGGGATGAGCAATGAGCATCTAGCCGAGAGACAGAGAGACATATGTGATGATGATTATGTCCTCATTCAATTTTCTTACACACTCGCCAGCCATATAACGCTTATATTGTGCGGAGGGAGAAGTATAGGTATATATGTATTTTTTAGAAGACACGGCTTAAATCCGTTTTCATCATCCCCACATATCACATCACATGCGATGCATGCTGATGATGAGGATGATGCATGCCAAGTTCATCGTAATAAATGGTTCAGGCTATTGAAGAAACGCACTCTCAAATATATTACAGTGTAAAAATGTACGACAGAGAAAAAAAAGTTAAAAAGGCACATTAGCCAGCGACCAGCAAAAAGCAACCACCGCACACAACACAAAATACCTGCATGCAACCCCAAAATGAGTGGATCTCTCTAACAACGCAGTAATGAAAATACTTCATGGAAAACAGTAAAAATGAATCATTTTCTTCCACACAACATATATCTCTCAGTCTCCTCAGCTGGCACTCTGGCAGTCGTTTTCTTTAAAAAAATATATATTCTTCTGATTCTGAAGCTTCTCCTTTGCAATCTGTTTCCCTCTACCTGTTGCCTCATCTTCTTCAGCTTCAATCCTTTCCGTCTGAGTAGTGCACTTCTTTATAAAAAGCACTTTTAAAATGATAGGCATGATTACTCCAAAAAATATATTTTTACGTGTGCACCACCAACCATTTCTTTGCAATGTGCCTTACACAACAAGAAAAAAAGCACATGTAGCATGTGTGAGCAAAGGTTGCACGAAAAAAAGACAAAGTCACTGAACAAAAAGAAATACGAGGTTGATAATGGTTTGTTGTTGTGCGTTTTTTTGTCTTACAGAGCCCGATGATGTCTTGACCATCATCAGAAGCAAAAAGAAAAGAGCGGCTGCAATGAAGATGAAATAGATTGCCAGC
>JAHZND010004635.1:0-11437 GCA_027744115.1 Acrocyrtus sp. NNG-2020 | reverse complement strand
AATCCTGATTGCTTACGCCAACGTTTATAGGAGCACTGCACAGTTGCATTTTTATTCACCCACCCAAGGATGTTCATACTGGCCCAGCTGCATAGATTGTGGACTAAGATTGGACACTTGGCTTTTCCTAGGCTTGTAGTTAAAACGATCAAACCCTTTTATTCCAGCACCAGCACTTTGCTTGGGAACCAGAGTGAAAACAAAGAACACAAGAAAAAATTGACTAAATACCACTTGCCACGCCATTATAAAGCGACTTCAATGTACTGCTGCTAGTAAGTTTCTGAAAACGATTTCGGATAATGAAATGCAAGGCTTTGGAAACATTGCACTGCTCATTGTGAACTTGGCCAGAGAAGTAGCAGGCGAAGCATTGTACATCTCTCTTTTTATTGTTATTTAAAAA
Source organism: Acrocyrtus sp. NNG-2020 (assembly GCA_027744115.1). Classification (NCBI taxonomy): domain Eukaryota; kingdom Metazoa; phylum Arthropoda; class Collembola; order Entomobryomorpha; family Entomobryidae; genus Acrocyrtus; species Acrocyrtus sp. NNG-2020. The sequence continues at coordinate 11,031 of JAHZND010004635.1, read as the reverse complement.
ATAAGTCTTTAGTTGTTCTGCATGTCAAATTTTATTTTCCTGTCGTCCGTAATTGTTTCATGAAATTGCTTTTTTGCTAAATATTATGATAAATGACAATTGCGACCTTTCCTATCGTCCTTTTCATCTCATACGATACTTCGTATGATACTCTTGTTGGAGCAAGTGATATATGAAGCCTTTCTAATCTTTTGAGCCCTAACTGGCAAGGACTTTCGTCATTCATTATTCTGCACATTTGCATGCTCAAACTAACCGCATGTATGAGGCACATGGAATTTTACCGGGAGCACAGCTCAAGACTGGATTCTAAATGACATGACGCGACATTGCATAACTGATGCGGTACCAAAACCACGTGCACATATGAGAATTAAATGTTTTACATGATGCACTTTGTCACTCCAAATTCCTCGCTTCGATTGGGCCGAAACCCTTCCAAACATTTTTACAACAGAGGAGAGAGAAATTTTCCCTCATTAAAATAAAATACTATTTAATTTGTCTTTATTAGTAGCAACTGACACAGATAAAGCTTGCTTGACAAGTTTATTCTTGAAGCCTTCCAAATACATAGTCATTCTAACATATTTCAGCTCCGCTGACAAGGCGAGGAAACAAAGTCGGTTTTTACTTTAATTGACTAAAAAGGCAAAGATATTGCATACTAAACAGCTTACTTCAGTTTTAGGTTTAAGATATGTACCCAATATTGCAAGTTTTGACAAATGTCAGGCGTAAATCTTAAAAACTAAATTACTCAAAGGCTGTCTACTGTACACTTCACGTACTTCTATTATTCAACAAAAATATGTCCCATCGTTGTCTACATCAGTTGGCTGTATGGCTTTACACACTTTTTAACGTCCTTTCAGCTAAAGACAAGATACGTATAATTGAGCATAGGAGGTAATTTTATAGTTAGGTAAGTTTGTTTGGTCTAAATAGAAAACTATCTGTTCTTACAATTTACAGCTTAAGATCACACAAATCAAGCACAAAAAGTACAAAATCAAAATTTACCAACTCTCTTAGACAAATACTCTAAAATCACAATAAGAAATTCTCTCAATAAAAAACAATATTCAGCAAAACTAAATCGATCAATATAAACCTTTCAGATAAGATTTAAGTCTCCCTCTTTCTCTCTAAAGCCCACATTTTAGCACAATTTTCTGGTATGCACACACCGCATAAATCTTAAAACAATTGTAACAGAGTAAATGCATACATTAAGGCGTTTTCAAGACTTCCAACGTGATGTATTGCTTACAGAAATAAAGGTACATTATAAATCTTCATCTTGTCTTGTCATGGATAAATGTGGATACATTTTCAGCAAATCAGCACCTAATAGCTGTCCTAGTAGAGTTAAAGGTAATTTATTGCAGCCGACGGGGAGACAAAACTTAAGTAACCCGTAAGACGAGTAGCCGATCCAAAATATTTATTCATGTTGAAGCTGAACCTTTACAACGTTACGAATTACATCATACATTAACTCTCAGCTATTACTTAAAGCGATCAGATCTTCCCCGATTTCAGGCCAAAGATCGTCTCCGTAGTCATCGTTGACAAGGAACTGGTAGATAAAGGTTGCTTTGGTTCTCTCCACCCTGGAATTTGATTTGGTGTTGTAATTTTGATCGCGTATCATAACTTTTCCAAAGAGCAAAGCTGAAAGTGACAAAGTACACAATTAGTTAAGTATATCATATAACTTTATCTACCAATTGATGAGCAACTTCCAAAAGTAGCAGTTACCTAAAATCTTTGCGTCTAGTCCATTCTTTTCCGAATGATTGAGCAATTCTCTAAGAAAGCTTGTGAGGTACAAGAATACATTTCTATGGGCTGCGGGTAATTGGCGAACGAGCTATTTATAGAGAGCACAATTGAGGAAACCCACATCATTCTCACGATTCATCATAGAGAGGAAATTGATATTACGCTTTGAAAATAACATACCATCTTGCATGCTGTGTAATTATGAGCAGAATCCAAGCACTTGAGATGCATAGAAAACGGAATAACAGGCTCGGGAAATGAATCCAGAAGCAGAAGTAAAGACTCTGCGATAGAATTGTGATTTCCGGCTACAGTAAAAACAAGTCATTCACATCAGCTCCTTTCCAATCGAAACTATAATTTCGGACAACGTGATTATTATATCAGTACTTACGTATAGTACTATTGGGAATGGTGTCCATCCAGTCACGAATTTCTAACATTTCGTGCTGAAGTCCGTTTAACGTAAATAATCCAGCCTGTTCCATGCCTATTTTGTATAGTCTATCAACTAGGAACCATAACTCCTTTGGAATGTCATAATGATTTACGGGCATCTTCCCTTTTTCCTAAAAACCAATAACACATAAAGACTTGACGACTTGGTCATGTTATCTCACTTCCTTCATCAAATGGAATAGCAATAACATTATTTTGAAGAAATTCATTAGCTATTTTCTATTCAATATCAACCAGCATTACAGATCTTTTTACGGGCACTTACTAGCTCGATTAGTTTTCCCGGTGAAATCATGCCCAAAGGCTCACTCATATTAACTAAGGCCGCAACGGAGCATCCAAACACACTCCGCTCAAAGTCTCCAGCAACAGTTATAAAAATATCTTTCCCACTCTCCAAATGTAATACTAGAATATCGTACAAAGTATCCCTCCCAACATTAAGCTGAGAAGCAGTCCGTTTATCCACTACCACAAGAAGTTCCACCTCGCACGTTTCACCTATAGATACATTTCAAGAATAAAATAATAATGCACGAAAACTTTTAGCACTAAAAATGCTTCTCTTTTAATCAAATCATAGGAAGTTCTTTTCCAGCATTACCTGGCATAATGAAACTACGGACTGGTGTGATGTTCAGCCATTCCTTACATACATAGCTATCATTAAGCTTTTTAATAAACTCCAAGCGAACAGGAACCTGCCCTGTGTTGGCCACTGTAAAAGTTTTCCTGACTGACTCCATGAACTTCACCCGTCCGAAGTGGATTTCGTTACGGTTGGAATGAGACGTGATATTTGTGCCAGGTATATCAACAGTCACTTGCGGTAAGTACTCATTTTCTAGTCTGTCCATTTGCTTCAGTGCTTCCTCGTACGCCTTTCGGTACCTCACTTGATTAATTACTTTAATCTAGAATAACAAATAAAAACAAATGACTTGAAGTAAGTACCTAACAACTTGAGATAAAATACTTCTTTCATTCCCATTTCAGTTGTTCTGTGTTCTGTAACTTTACCTTCGTACTGAAGAAGGAGGATACGGGCTTGTGATCGCTCAATTTGTACTGTGAATGAGATGTGTAGTCAACCTGAGTGATATTTCCCTCCTTGAGTTGATCTTGTTCCAAAATAATGGAGTACTTTTCCTTCTCAATCAATGCTTTTGCTTTAGTTGCATCAATGGTCGCAGGATTTATCCGATAGTTTAAGTCCCCAAACATAAAAATTTGTCTGAAAATTGCGTAAAAAATAAAGAAAAAACATGAAGTCATTTCTTATCAAACTTTTCAAGTCAATGGCTTTTATGGTCATAATCGTTTCTCTCAATGTATGCCGCTACAAATCGCCAGGAAATATATTTCCTGCTGACATTATTGCACAGTAAATAGCCCTTCGTCGGTGGTGGAACGGTGAAAGTTGGGATGAGGGAAAGGAAAAGAAAAATGGATTCGATCCATTACATCAAAAAGACCAGCATTTCCAATATGAAAACACTTTCACTTACTCATGATCTTTTATGTATTTCACTCCGTCATTCATGTAGTATGCGAGTCTGTTGAAAATCTGATGAAAGTCCTGGTTCCGCCTTTGGAATTCTTCCACATGGGCGGCCAAATGGCAGTTCACGAAGCACATTGAGGTCTCATTCAACTCAAAACGGACCCCTACACCGCCTTTGTTCCCCTGTATGAAAAGAATAAAAGTTGACATGAAAAAATGAGCATACCAAAATCAAAAGAAATAAAAAACCTGAGCAGAAAAGGAAATCCCCAAAAAATCTTTACCATTCTTCCCAACAATCCTGTCCCAATCTGTTCCACACACACGTCACGAAGATGTGGTTTGATCTCCTCCTTGACAAACACGATCAACATCATGCCCACCAGTCTTATTGTTTTCAGATGTAAGTACTTTGCCCCCGGATGAAGTCCACCTTTCACAGAGTCTCTACAATAAACACAAACAAAGAATAAAATCACAACAATTTCTTTTATTCCACAAAAACTAACCAACTAGTTCAGTTGCACAACTTTCCATTCCCACACATCTCGATAACCTTTGGCAGCATCTCATGCATATAACATTGATATTGATGACTTCCAAGTGGATGTACAAGTTCTAAACAGAGAAACTTATCCAAAATCTCAACAGATCTCAACTGTCAGTATTTTGCTATACTTCACAGTATATTTTTCTACATCGTATTTGGCAGGCAGGCAAACAAGCCGACAAACAAAAGAGAAGTGCAATTGCATTCGCATTCCAAAAGAAACTTTCTATCTCTCGTAGTCTCCCCGTCTCCCAGCCTGCCCAATATTGCTCCAATCCACTTATACCAAACATCGCACTCCTACATTTATATGTATTTTTAACTGAAGGGAAAGCAAGCTGTTTTCAGAAACCAACCTCCATTCTGCTTCTTTCGGTGTGTCATTGAATAAAAAAGCCTCCTTGCTCAGGTCCAACTCTTGAAAGCCCACAGCATAAATATCCGGTGGTTCATTTGTTCTCGACAACCATTCCGTTAGACAGATACTTCCTGGACTTTGCCCATTCACATTCCACGACGCGACGTAGACAGTGATCCCTTTCAGATCAATATACTGCTCTTGCTTCTTCTCTAGTGCTAGTCTGATTGCATATTCACGGCCTCGCTGCGAGCTCATTCCTCGGGCTAGTGACTCTCGTTCTGTACCTGGCATAAGGTCATCCTCATCTTCCACTTCCCCTTCACTCTGCAATGGAAAAATACATAAGCCGGTGAGAATAGATATCCCCATAAAATACCGGAACGCAATAAAAACCAACTCCATAAACGCTCCGACATGCAGAGACAACCCACAAAAATACCAACAACAATGCAGTTCAGTCAAGCACACTCCAATGATCAGATTAGGTCATGCAACCCTCCTAAATTATTTAGATCTGCATAGGTGAACAAAAATAACGCAAGAGCTATCGCATGACTATAAAAAATCCACTACCCATTCGCATTGTAAAACCAACCTGAGTGCTATTCCAAACCAAAGACTATTACCAACTAAATTTATCAAAGTCATACCGCTATGCACGGAAAGAAATTCTCACTTTCTTTCTCGCTCCACGCCCACCGCCAGCATTTTTCTTGGTTTAGCCCAAAAGAAAAAAAATACTTAAACAATTTTTGCAATTTTTTCTCCCCTCCAACCATTTCCATTTCCTCTCGGTGGTGAAAGTATAATGTACTTTATATCTAATCAGTATTTCCGCCCTTCCAGTCCCATTCTAACCTTACACACCACAATACAATATAAATCGCCAACATTATTCATGTCTCAAGTAGACATCTAGACAGCAAAGACTACAGGCCGGAGGGGACTATCTTTTTACTATATGTACGCCCTAGAGAAAGGGTGAAGAAAGTGAAGTTATCACTTAAAGAAAACTTTCTTCCTCACTTCATTTTCCCATTTCACAAAAGTTAAGTTATTGTTTCCCACTGTCATTTTCTAAGGAAAAGCGGTCTGGTAGGAAATTGCGGTATGTGGTGGATATTGGAATGGCAGAAGTAGGTGGTACGACGTGCTCAACTGCTTTCACAAGCAGCAGCTTTTTTTCTGCATGATCCTAAATAACCCTTAAAACTATTTTCTGAGGACAAAACAATAATAACGTAGCCAACCGGCCACTTTCCCCGCTCGTTTTTGGTCTAATGTAGTACCTTCATTTTACTTTCTATGTGCTTTCTGTAAATCTTTTTTTATCATTACACTCTATGCAATATCCACAGGGACACCGACAAACTTTCCCAGTAAATATTACATTTTCATCGCCCTTCTCCATGTCTACTCTACATCTCTACTTTCTACCTAGCCTCCATTCCAACTTTACTCATCTCCCTGTACTGTTATGATTTTTTTCGCCTTCCATTTTACTCACCTATAATAAACAATAAACAACTATCTTAGGAAGGACTAGGACTACGGTTAAAAAAGAGATTTCATATAAAATTTAATGCTTCTTTTAGGATTTTTCATTTCGGTAAAAAGCATTTTTCTCCTGGCCTTCTACCTACCAAAAGCTTTAAAATGCGAAGGTCCTGCTGACGGCGACGATGACGATATTTCTCCTGCTCCTCTTTCAACTTTAGGTACCCTTTCCATTTCTTAGAACGAACTGGAAAGAGAAAAAATAGTGCTGACGCTGAAACTACTTTACTCACTTTTAGTTTTAGCTCACTCATTTTTTTCTAACAAAGGAGAAACTGCACTTCAAAGAGAAAAGTACTTTCAACTGCACAACTAAATAAGATTTCTATCAGGCACGGCCATGGACATCTCTATAAACAACTGAGTGTTGCATGTGCATATCAAACATGTGAGCTGATATGGCAAACTGCCAAAGGAAAGCCTTTTTTGTAAATCTTTTCTCCTCTCCCTTATTTCCTGACTAGTGACTAGTGAGATGGGACTACTGTCAACTGTCACCAGCGTCTTTTCTACTTTAATTCTCTGAGGGAGTTGAAAAAAAAAATTCCTTGAGCGTTGCACACTGCACATATTCTCCGAACAGCGACAAAAACTTGTTCAATGCAGCCTTTCGTTACGACTACCTACATTGTTACAATTTGAATTTATTTTCCCTTACGCTCGAAAGGTACACACTACACTATGTCCCTGAAGGCACTGTAATTGACATGCCAAACATGAAATAATTTTCTTTTTACAAGATATACAAAATGTACGTACGTGCTGGGGTCTTCAGTAGCAATACATTATAAACTGCGCTCTCGGCTTTTTTTTATCCACAATGGACTACAGACTTACTTACACTGCACCAACTGCGTGTAGGCCATGGCCATACTGCTTGAATCCGACTAAAAATTGGCATTTATAACTTCAGGTCACACAGCTAGTTTTCTTTTCTGTCAGTCCTTTTGTCTACGAAAAACTAACTGAAACCACTATTCTCGTTCGTGACGGATATCCTTCTACCTAATTGCAGAGTTGCCTTCACATTCTACCCTTACAATACCCTACATGGACTTTTGTATGTCTCACTAAAAAATTCTTGAGAAAGGATACAGAAGCATAAAAGTCGTAAAATGCTGGGGCTCACAGCTCACTTACTATTATAATGCTGGTTAAAAAGTTCTCTTCCAAATTATACTCGGCTACACGGCTACTTATAAAGAGATAAATAATATTTCAGTAATCTTTTTTGTTTCTATCTGTAAAGCTTTTCTGTGATTCCATGTAAATCTGGAGATATGAAAATGTATGAGAATGCTGATGAGTGATGACAGAAAGTGACAAGCGTAAAGCGTATGTATGTTCTTATAGTGAATTTTACACTTGGAAGCATCCACTTCCAATATTTCTTACTTCTTCTCGCAAAACATCCGGCGCGGCCCTCGCCTCAGTATCCATGACAAGAGAAGCCATCATCAGTTCTCACTCTCCGTCAGTAGAAGAAATATGTACGGACTGAGGAACAAAAGGGCAACACTATGATTTCAGATGGGAATAGGAGAATGGGATCAAATTAAGTGTTACGACTAGCAAAAAAATAGAAAGGGAGCACACAACTCACAGCACACTACAAAATCAACCCTTTTCTAGCTTTACGTCTCTCCAAAGCTTTGATCGCTCTTTACCACAAAATTGCATTCACTTGTCCGTTTCACTTGGCAAAACAAAAGCAAAACGCTTTTGTATCTCAGCTATACCAAGAACACTCAACTGCTTCTGTGTACGAAATTTCAACGGTTTTTGTAGTATTTTGTAATCAACGAGTTATAACCAGATTCACCCTTCTACCAAAAAAAGCTGCCTCTTCTCACTCATTCAACGAAGCAGACTTGAATTGACAAACTTTTAAAAAATTCCTTTCACGACACTCGATCTATGCTGTCACAGCCTACGTCTCTGTAAATGGAGATTGAGCTGAGAAGCAGTTACCATTACACAGAAGCTATTAAACCCCTTTTCATTTAAATTTTGTCCATGTGATGGAGAACACACACTCTCGCACAAGTCCCTACACAAATATTCATGTTGTTCACGCAAGCACACCCAATTTTCATCAGTTTCCACCCAAACCACCTCCAACTCTTCGCTTGTGAATGACAACTGAGTGAAACTTGAAACTGCACTGCTACAAGCTTCACTTTTGTTTTTTATTCCGTAGCTTTATCAGAACATGTCAGGCAATTTGCAAAACTTTTACTGTACAAAACTGCTATTGTAGTCTAACAGGAGCGATCACTATGAAGCTGCACCTTTCAAAATAGCCTTTTTCACATGTACACGATGAAATGACGAGCACCGATGAAAACTTATTTGTCATTTTTCGCATGCACACTTCCCGTCCAAATATTCTTTCATTCCGGAGAAAGGCAACTTCCAAAATCGATTCCAATTTTCTGTTTTTTCTACATCATACAATATTCCAAGTTTGCAATTTGCAAAACTTTTACTGTACAAAACTGCTATTGTAGTCTAACAGGAGCGATCACGATGAAACTGCACCTTTCAAAATAGCCTTTTTCACATATACACGGTGAAATGACGAGCACCGATGAAAACTTATTTGTCATTTTTCGCATGTACACTTCCCGTCCAAATATTCTTTCATTCCGGAGAAAGGCAACTTCCAAAATCGATTCCAATTTTCTGTTTTTTCTACATCATACAATATTCCAAGTTCAATTTCCCTCATGCAGAAATAAAAAAAATTCTCATGAAAGGAAGCACTTCTCCACCCTGGCTGAGGAAATTTTTCTCTCTTATTTTCCTCTCTATTTACCAGAAATCGGCAATCAATGCCAATGTCACCGCCTAAATAATTTCTAATTTGTCTGCTTCCTATCCTTCTTCTCCTTTTTTCATACAAAGGAGACAATAACAAACAAGAAACCAAAAAATGTACTTTTGTAAATTTCCTCTTTCCCTTTCCTCCTAGCCGCACTTCTACCTCCAAAATATCTGCGTCAGTCACTCAGACGCCACTTCCAACTTCCACAAGAAAGCTCCACATTTATATAAATGAGACCAGTCAGCGGAGAAGAGAGGACCTACTCATCATCATCAAAACTTTGAGTCAGTCACTCACTCACATCAGACCCAGGCTTCGCAGTAGAATTTTGAGCAGAAGGATGATGATATCATATCAGGACGGAATGCAAACAAAAAATCTACTACAACAAACGCGTTCTTTTTTTCCTTCCATACCACATGCCAGTCGCAGAAAACAGCATCATCATTATATCATAAAATGTAATGCTCACGTTCACGTATTTATGTAACGTTTAACGTAAAAAGTACACATTCCTAATCGCAGAGTTCTACATAAACCAAAGTGTTACTATATCTGATGATGACCTCTCCTATTTCTCTACTTTGTTCGCTGTTTTCTTGCACTCATCGGGATAGCAAGCAGTAAGCCTTAACAGTGCAACTTTTCTATCGGCACTCATTCTAACTTATAAACAGTTAAAACCGCATATCAGTCTCACTTATACATATTATAATAAGGTATATATATCAGACTGCTCATATGTTCATCAGCCTTTCTGAGCAGTCACTCATGAAGAAGAGCTCAGTTTTCTTGATGAAAATGAAGGAAACTGATGTTACTGATGATGATGATGATGGTGATGATGATGATGACGTTACTCATACAAAGTAGTAGAGAGAGGGAGAGAGGCAGTTACGTAATAATAAACCATTACAAAGGATTTATTTATCGGACCAGAAAAATACATAAAAATTCGCGATTCCATTTTCCCCTTATTTTTCTCATTCATATCTCATAAGGGTAGGGATAAGTGCTACATAAGTGCAGCAACACTCCACCAATTTACATCATCTCACACACATCAGATTTTCACGCTCACTTAAGTATCAGTGCAATGAGCTAATCTTAACAGCATTGAAAGAAATGTAGAAGTATCGCACAACATCTCACAAAATTCTAATATTTAAAGGAGTTCGCAGAAAATAAATCTGCACTGGCTCACTCACAAACCAAACAACTTTTCTGGGAATCCATGATATGCTCCATGTCAAAAAGAGAAATGGAAGACGCGACACAAACGTTCTCTGCTAACAACTCTCCTGTCTTTTTACAATTTGGTCTCGTGACAAGAGTGCCACTCTCGCGCTGTTTGTGTGGCTGTCTTTGGAAAAAACTTCATTTTCAAAAAAATACCAGCAGAGAGAACAAAAGAGCGGAAGTGCCTTTTATATGTAATTTCGAAAAAAGATTTGAAATGAGGGAGAAGAAACTTACACTTGGTCGCAAAAATGGATCGTCGAGATGAACGCTGTGATGCTGGTGTGTAGTGGAGGGAGCACCAGCAGCGGAAGGATTGGTTCTGTTCGTGGCTGAGCCAACACTGGTTACAAGGGAATCTCGAGAAGCCGCTCCTGTTGAGTTGTTAAGGTTGTCCGTAGAACTTCTCACGAGATCTTCATAGTACGCCAACCAAGGCAATGTTGAGTTCGTTGATGATATCGCCGTGGTATTGGTGGAGGATGTAATGTTGCTCCTATCTGTTCCTTCTTGTGCCCCTGCTGATACCGATGACGCCACTGTATTATTACTACTTGTGGCAACTGCAAATAAAAAAGGGTAAATAAGATTTACACATGCAAACGGCACACATAACTGCACAGGAAAAAAATTTACATCAAAAGTCCTTCATCGTCTTATAAAAACGTGATTCGCACTTTGCCAGCATCATATGATAAGACCAAGATTCAAGATCATCATTTATCATTCTCTCATGGCGCTTTTCA
>JAHZND010004634.1:0-14890 GCA_027744115.1 Acrocyrtus sp. NNG-2020 | reverse complement strand
TGCATTCTGCATTGTCAGTGCACTCAATTCTGAATTCAGAAGTGTCATTCACCGAGCATGGACCACTGGCAAGGGAGACGCATTGCTCAGTTATTCTGTCGTACTCCATATGCAAAGGATACTTGCACTGGCATACTTGGGATCTGCACGAGAGCTTCGAGTCCCCACAGGGATGGTCGGGACCACACTCCATTCCATATCCTTTCTGGCAAGTGAGGTCGCTATGAATTTGCGTGCCGTTGCCGCACGTGCAGAACCCAACTATACAAGATGCATTCTCAGGGCAGTCATCCACGGTCCTGCCATCGTCTTTATTTTGTCGTGCTTCGCAGGCGTTTCCAGCAGGCACCAAACATTTTTTAAGCTTTTCGTTGTAAACTCTAGTGTCCCCTTCGCATTTACAGAAACCTTCCACACAACGGAGGAACGCGTCAGGATTGCATTCACCTTCAACCACACACGGCTGCCCAAATCCCTTTAGCTCGGCGCAGGTACCGTTAACCGTCTCAAAGTAGTTTTTCTGACACTTGCAAAAGTGTTCTTTCCCGTTAAACTCACAGAATGCGTTGGCGCCGCACTTTAACGTCCCATTTCCGTATCTCCAGTGATTCGTTGTGACTCCTCTACTGTGAAAAATCTTTTCATCTTCGTCATCAAACGGGAAAAAGTTTTGGGTGCAGTTTGTCCCAGCTTTCCCTACACATCTTTTTTCATCCGCGTCATAGTAGAGCTCGTCCTTTTTAGGGGGATTATAGCAAACGCACTTGCCCTGTTTGCAGCGGAACCACTTTGTGAAATCGCATTTTCGGCTTTTGTTGCACACCTCCCCATACCGTTGGCGATGACCTGTGTTCCCAGCATGGACTATTATGATGAACAACGACGACAGAAGGACGAATACCAACTTCTCGTTCATCTCTCCAGTAACGATTATTCCGTGCCACGATCCGGCGTAGATCTATCAACAACAATGAAAATCAACTTAAAATGCATCAGGTGGCTCCACCACGAAACTATAATCTTACTCAACCAGCATTTTATATGCCTTCGTCTGCGTGCCAAAACGTAATAAAAACACTAATACAAGAGCATGCATGATCCCAGGAAATCTCTTTAGAGCTTCATTACTTGTTTATTCACCTAAAAAATGGCTTGTGCTTTCTCCAGCAGTGGAAATGGACTGTTTAACACAATGAGCTTCCCAGCACTTCAATGTTACTTTACTTGGACGAACCTAAAGGAGAATTATTCACTTGACTCAAAAAGCATAAAAACGTCCCTCCAGGAATAATAATATCAAGTTACCTGATTTGAACTCCAATTCCAGCGCACTTTACGCAATCTCTCTCTCTTCTCTCTACTCACTTTTATCGCTCCTAATTTATTATTTATGTTAAGAACACATAAAGCACCAGAGCGAACTTTATATTGGAAACTAACGGCGAATAATAATTTTTTTTGCAATGCAGCCCGAAGCAGTGCTGAAATCAAAGTGGAAGTGTGAAAAAAACAGCACACCTTTTTCCTTACTTTTTTTTCCAAGTGAAGAGTGCAGCGGAAAAATATGCGATGACAAGCTGGGGAGAAAATAATATTGAGTGGGTAGGTTGGTGCAAATATGAAGATTAGAAATGGGAATAGATAATGTAAATGCAATGGCAGCTGCAAGCAAAGGAAGGAAGCAGAGAGGGGGGGAAAGGTTATTAGAAAATTACACAGTGTTTTGTGGCTGTGTATGCACAACTGGAGTGACTATTAGTGAAAGTGAAATGAAAGTGAAAGAAGACGGAGAAAGGTGAACGCGAGCAAAAAAAAATGAAGCTGGCTGCTGCTGCTCTCCCACTCTGTTCCCTTTTGCTGCGGGTGTTGATGTATTTTCACATCTCTTGCTTTTCTCCAGCCAACTCCAGTAATAAACCGGGCTTGTTCTTGTTATATAGCTGCTCCTTGAGAGTAGGTACTTTTCCAGTCATCGTAGAGAGACATGCTTGGAATGGGAAATTGAGGTTATTGTACAAAAAAGGCTCCCTCGGTTGGACTTTTTAGATCAGTAGAGCTGCTACAAAGTGACTGGTATAGGATAGGAGAATGGAGGATGTGGAGTGCCCTTCTTTCTATTAAACCTGCTTTCGCCTGCAAAGATTTTTTTTAGACATTGTTATTAAGTTCTACCACTATTTTGTGGATTGCAGATATAGAAAAAGGCAAAAATGAATTTTTTACTGTGGATATAGATGTGGAGGCTGAATTGAGGACGCCATAGGCTAGGCCATTCTTCCCAAAAAATAAAAAAAAGATACATACTTACTCCGTGTTGTAAATTTATGCTGCAGCTTTCTAGCTGGCTACATTGAGGTTGAGGTTTTGCTGTAGCACGTAAATATGAAGATGCCGTTTCTATCGATTTCTCTTGCAAAACATGGCAAGATGTTGGCAGACTTTTTTTGTGGAGCGAGAGATATGCAGACGTTGTTCTCCTCTGCTTCTTGTTTACTCTTCGATTTTTTTTGCGGCATAATACTTTCCATGTGAATTGCTCTTGCTGGCCCGGCACAAAATGTGAAAAAGTTAAATAAGGATTTAGATATTTATGAAAAGTGATGTAAATAAGAGTGTGGTGCAGATTGTGTTTTATTGGATTTTATTTATTAATAACGAACACCTTGGCCTGAATAAGACACGTATAATTACCTTGTGACTAAATGAGAGTGGATGTAGGTACTTAGGTAGGCGGATACGGAAGTAGTACTAGATGTAACTTAACCTACCTCTGAAAAAAAATCTTATTGACGAAAATTCTAAAATTCTTAATAAATACATGTCTATGAAAAAGCCTAGCTTAAGAGCTATATTTGGCGTAGTGGTGCAGTATATTTCACAACGAGAAAGATAAAAGCGGCTAAAAGTGAAAAATCAATTCATTTAATGCATGATAAAGACACAGTGCTAAATCAGTGAATCCGATAATGGCATTCAAGCATAGAGAGACTACCCCTGCACCTCCTGCGTAGAACTGAGTATTGCAATCCCGATTGTTGTTGCAAAAGCTACGAATTTCGTCTTCTACTTTTCCTCCTCCTCCCATATCTTCATGTCAGTTGCCTGCCTTGACACACGTCTTTTGGGGGGTGGTTGTGAAGCCTCGGTTGCAAAGGCACTTACCCCAGTTCAGTTGAGAGTTGGACTTGACGCAGAACGCGTTACCTGTGCATGCAGCGGTTGTGGTGTTAGCATCCTTCCAACATCTGCTTCCAGCGAGACCCACGCACCTCCTTGACTTGTCGTCGAATATGCTGAGTCGGTCTGCACAGTCACATTTGTTTTCAATGCAGGCGAGAGGTGCCAGTGTGTCGCACTCCTCATCTACAATATTTAGTATCAATTAATATTATTATGATTAATAATATTTAATTATTCAATTACCTATCTCGCATCGCATTCCGTGCGCTTACTGAAAGCTGGTGACTCTTGGCAGAAGGCGTTTTCCGTACAGTTTTGAATAAAGTAGGGATTGTCCATTAATTTCGCGTCTTTGTCTAACGTGCATGGTCCATAAACCAGGGAAACGCATTCTTTTCCTGAGCGGGATATTTGGTGGGAGGGATACTTGCAAGCGCAGTGCTGGTTCCGGCATGTAAATTGAATGTCCGAGCAAGTATTATCGTGTGAGTCGCAACTGTCTCCGAGTTCTTTTCCGCACGTTTTATTGTTGGTTATTCTATAACCGGGATTGCACTGGCAGACCTCATTTTCACATGATGCATGCTGTGGACATTCGTCCGTGCGGTAGTGATCTTCACTAATGGACTGAAACTCGATGATTTGGCATTTCGATCCTACTGTAACCATGCACTTATCATTTTTCTCATCGTACCGATGATTTTTGCTCGGATCACACACGCATTTTCCATTAATACAGGAAAAGAAGCGGAACTGATCGCAGTGCTCATCTTTGGAGCACTCTGCGCCATAGTCATGCTGTCGGATGCACCTGTGGTTTTCTGATTCATAATAGCGGAAATCGCACTGGCAGATGTCCCCTGGGAAAATGCATTTTGCGTTGGCGACACAAGCAACTTGATACTTTGGACTTTTGTCCGATGTAGAATCAGGCATTGACCGGAGGCAGGAGTAGCTCACAAGAGTGGTGCAAGAGTCACGTGTAGTGTCGTAAATCATTTCACCGGGAGCGGAGCAACCGCACTGGCCATCTAAGCAGCTCAAAAACTTGACAGGGTTGCAAGGATCCGTATCGACAGTGCAATTTTCTCTGTGCCCATTCCCCAAGTATTTGATCATGTAGGCGGACACAACATTCGAAACGCAGAGGCATAGGCAGAGCGCCACCACTAGTTGGGAAGAATGGGACCACTCCTGAAGAAAATAAAGCTCTCGATTTTTTTTTTCACATTTTTTAGTGCCTACTTAACAATCCTAGTAAATTTCTTAAAAATAGATAAAAGTAAATTGAGATTACCATTTTTCAGCTATAAAGCTCCTGAGTCCGTCTGGCAGCTTGGGAATAAAGATGAAAATACGCAATAAATTTTACTTTCAGTTTCTTCCACTCCGGCTCCCTCTTACTATCATCGATGTAGTAGGTCTAGGATGATTTAATAGTGCGAGGCGCATTCAGCGCAAAAATAGAGATAGTAAGTGGCAGCTAAAGTCAAGTATAATAATTATTAATCACTATTTAATCTTTCAAGGGTAGCGTATGACAAGTACTTTAATGTTTTGGTGGTGGCGGGAGCACTCTTGCGAATGCTGTGTTGGAGGTGGCGATGGTAAAAGGAGGAACAATGCGGAAATGATACTCATGTTGTGTTATTTTAAACCAGGATATTGTGTAAACAGCGAAAGGACACTTGTAGACTGTATGCATTTATATGAGATTTCTCGAAGCATGTGTTGCGCCGCCACGCTTTGTGAACACGGGAAAAGAATTTTTTTTATGTGTGAGCTGTGAGTGCCAGTGCCAAACGAATGATCATGAAACATGAGCTGAGTATTGGAATGAAAATGTAGATTAGATGGCATTTGGCGTATCACGTCAACTTCAGCTCAAAAACTACTTTTCCCTAATTTATTTTTAGGCCAAGAAAAAGCACACTGCTTGCCACTTGCATGAAACGGCTCTTTGTGCAGAACTTGGGTGTCACGTCGGCATAGTCGACTCAGCAATATTTGTCGTCGCTGTGGCTGTGGCTGTTGGAATAAAAATGTGTTGTCTTGAGTGGGTAAATGCATAAAAACCAGGGTGTAGGTACGCACCAAATATTTATATGGGCTCTGCCTGTTAATAGTAATTGACAGTTGATGGCGTTGATGATAGTGGCGAGTGGTCATAAAAGAAAAGAGTAGGGAAGTCTCGTATCACATCAAATTATTTGTCCCAAGCACTTGAGTTCACTTTAATAACAATTTCTAAAAAACATTATCCCTGTCCATTCAGCTGGCTAGAATAGCTTATGATACGAAAGTCCTAAAAAAATCGTTATATATTGAGGTTAGTAAATCAAGGCAAGAATGCAAAACTACAGGAGTTGAGAGTTGATATAATGGAAGTTGTGGCAGTGGCACTTACATTTATTGAGATTATAATTAATCATGTGAAGAAAAAGAGCATTCATAAAAATCAAGTGTAGCCTAAAATTATCATAAATTCAAACTGACATGGAGTAAGGAGTACAGAGCACCGTGCGTGTGTGTGACTGTATCACTTTTTACTAGCAACTTGGCTTTTTTTACGTTCTCTCAAATTGACTACGAAGAAAAAACGGTAATAAATATTAATGGAAAACCGAGGCGCCTCACTTGTTGCGAATCTGTTGAGTGGCAAGTGAATGAAAAGAATTTTAAAGACTGATAGTTTAATTGGAAGCAGGAGGACATATGGAATTTTAACACGCGTAAAAATATTCGTTATTTACTTACACCAGGAACAGAGACGCACTTGACGTAATTTGGTGAAAATTTAAGTTCACCTTTGCACTCACACTGTCCATCAACCCTCGACACATGTTCCATACAGAGACGGCATCCTCCACGCATTCAATAGGTATATCCATCCTCATGCTGGGAATTTATTTTATGGTTTGGCGAACTGCGAACTTACATGTAGCTCCAGCAAGGCCAAACACACTTCCGCCTTGCTTCATTCCAAGTTGATCTCAAGTGAGCATTACATCCGGACATGCGCATTTTTTATTTAGTGTGCAAGATAACCAATCCATTTGAGCGTAGCCTTTCCCCGAATGCAACTAGAAGCGTAGCTTGCTATAGACTTTCCGGCTGGATCAGCGTGATCTGAAGCGCACTACATAGAGTTTTCTTTTGGAAGATGCTGCTTTCTTCTTGGGCTCCTAGGTTATTATACCACACCGGTTTTCTTTTTGTCTTTACCGTAGTATAGGTAGTAGTATAGCTGAGATTTAATGTCTGCCCATTTAATTTAATATATCTGAACTGTTTTAAAAACATAAGAGTCCTTTTTGCTTATAAAGAGTATCCTTTCTTTCCTGTTCAAAAATGTGCACTTTCTGGACAATAAATAAAATACATAAAAAATTCCACTACAATGATGTTTATTTGTAGTCCTGACGTGGACTGTGCGCCCGACGTCACGAGAGGAAATAAATAATCCAGCCCTCTGAACCAATACGAACGTGATGAACCTTTACCCCCTTACTTTATCGGTATCTGTGCACATCCGCACACCTGGAATCTTTAAGCTTTCTTTTCTTTGTGTAGCACAAGATTTTCTGTTAGTTAGTTTCGGTATCCTAATGTGCGCTTCCAACTTTACAGAATTTGTTATCTCACGGTTCACCAAACCATCATGATTTTATTACGCAGATTGTTTTTCATTGGCTAAATATTCAATGAAAGCAACAAAATTGTCTAGGTAGTTTAATGTAAGTTTGTGCTCAACTATAGTTAGCACCCAGTTATTCGTTAGTATTGTGTTAGTCGTTAGTGTTATGCTTGGAAATACCGATATACTCTATTTAGTCTTCACTATTTCAATGTAGCTTAATAAAATGGTATTTTCATGCCAGGTGCAACCATTTCCAGAAATCAGAATATTGATGAATTGACGAGAACTAAGAACAAACCAGCCGGTTCATAATCCATAAATTATTTAGGTAATTTGCATTTTATTACTTTATACACAACCTTTAGGTCTGCCACTACAATCAGCCGAAATGGTTTTTAAGAGAAAAGTACAAAAATGTGGCGGATTTATGTCAAAAGTGATACATCTTTATTGCGAAATGCCAATCCATTTTCTTTCGCAGTTGATGACCTCATGTCTACCTTGGTTTATACATTAATGGCACAAGTTCTATTCGCAATTTCTACGGCATATTTATCACAAACGCATTGTCCGGCAATTTCCTTTTCAGCGCTGATGACGCAAGAGCTATTTGAAGGATAGAAAAATATTTTTTGAATTATTACTTAATTTTCGCAAAATTATATTGCATTATTAACTAATTGTAATTCTCTAATCTATAATAAAAAATTCTCAAAATGGGAAAAAAAATTACGAGAACTCTCCGCAAGGAAATTGGCTACTACACCGAGAACCAGATAGCCCCACGCACTGGAATCAGATTGACAATAAATTAACATTGTATAGTACTAGTTAGTAGTACGTAGCAATAAGCATTTTGCTCTATTGACGAGTACCTTTTTAATTGTTGGGTCGAAATACTGAAATAGATCANTAAGCATTTTGCTCTATTGACGAGTACCTTTTTAATTGTTGGGTCGAAATACTGAAATAGATCATAGCATTCGCAGGAGCCGTTTCGACAGTAAAGTGGGGTAATAGGATCACACTCATCCACCTCACAGGACTGTCCATATCCAGGTGCACACGTTCCAGCCTTGGTCTGTACGTAGCCCGGTTTACACTCACATTCCGAATAGTAGCCTTTGTCTACGCACTGGGCATTCTTTATGCATTTTTGAATGTCATAGATCCCCGTGGCATTATTCTGGAAATCTTTCTTTGGAAATGTACACGGACCGGAGACAAGGCTCAGACACTCTTGGGTTCTATCGTCAAAAATTTGATGGAGGGGATGTTTGCTGAAATCATACCACAATACAGAATTAATTAATTATAAAGCAGCGTAGTGCTGAAATGATATCTAACCAATATCTTTACGTACCAGACGCATTGGCCATCAATGCACATGAAATAAATGTCAGCGCAGTTCCGGCCGTTGTTCGGATTGCACTCTGCCCCATAGCCTAGCCTGCATTCTTGAGTGACTGTCTTTGCAAAGCCGGGTTTGCATACACATCTTCCCTGGCGGCATGTGGCATTTGAAACGCACTCAAAATTGTCAAAATCTTCTTCTTCTATCTTACACTCTGAATCAACAACGGCCATACATGCTTCCCTTTCCTCGTCATAAATCTGACCTAAACGGACAAGTTTGAAAAAGAGAGACAATAAATAACTTTTTAATCTATGATCTCGGAAATGGCGATAGTGCAAAAAATTCAATAAATCAAAGTATGACATTGCAATATATATGCGTACGCTTATCGCAAGAGCACAGATTATCAACGCAAACCAGGGATTTTGTTGGCGTGCTATCGCATTCTTGATCTGTGGTGCAGCTTTCCTTGAATAACTTCTTTTTCGCGCAAGTCCCATTCGAATTTGTGTAATATCCTTCAGAGCATATGCAAATCCCGGTGGCGTCGCATGCAGCACCTGCAACGCAATTTACGCTCACCTTCCAATTCGAATCCGTATAAATTTCACATTGTTTCATAGCCAGAACCAAACAACTGGAAGATAACTCGTCGTAAATCATATCGTCGGAATTCAGACAAGTGCAGACTCCTTGCTGACAGGTAACGAGCTCACCGTTGCAGTGTCCGTCACACAAGTCTCCGTATTTCTTTGTCGAGTTTCCTTCCGGTAGAATCCCGTGCGACAGGGTAATCGTGAGGAAGAAAAAAGCGAGGAAATTAAGTTGTAGTGCTGTATTCATCTTGAAACAGATTTTCTTTGGTAAAAAAATCAAGTAAAAAATTGCCCGCAGTAAATTTTTACTAGCTGCTTCTATACATGCACCAATTTTCTCCGCAATAAATTAAGTCCAAGTCCTCGTAGAGATGAACCAAGTAAGAAAAGTGCACAAGCAGACAGAAAGCTTGATTAAGTGGCTATAAAGAAGAAGCACAATAAATAATGCATAAACTTGTGTCTTTTAGGCACATTACGTACTTCACTGACATCTGCTTACAAAATCATGCACACGGAGCGAGCATCATGTAAACTTGTACCGTACTTTTTTTATCCAGTCCACTTAAGAGTGACTGGCAACAAGGCAGCTATAGTAGCAGAGCCTAATACGAAAAGGCGGATTTTACTGCTCTTTGGGATGTGGATCTCAAATTAGCGAAATTCGCAACATCCTGTTTAATGAAGAGTCTAAAGAACCCTTGCCAAAATGATGAAATCGTGTCATGTGTCACGTCAGCATCAAATTCATTATTATACTGATTGCAAAGCCAACAATTATGCTGCTTTGGTACTATCTGCGGTACACGTGTTATGCGAATGATTTCACGAAAATTGCACACCCGATTTTCACAGAACAGATTTTTTCTTCATACACGCTTTCTATATAATTTATTAAAATGTACATTATAGATATATAGTGTCTACTTTTGTTGCACTGAGATAAAAAAAAACAATGTACAGATTTCCACAACGTACACATCATTAATTATAATTAATTAGTATAATTAATAAAAAGTTATGAAATTTTAAGTTGGAACACAAGTGCGATCATGACTAACTCTAAAATTCGGTTGACATTGGCATCTGCCTGGCAGTTGCGGATTAATTTGAGAACACATTGCATTTGGAATACATGAATACTCATCTGACTTATTACATTTGGCCGTTACTAGTCCCCTGCAGGATCTTGTTTCCACGTCGTACTTGGTCAGCCCATCTCTGCAATGGCACTCCGCATCCATGCAAACCAAGGGAGGAATTGGGTCGCAATCCGAACTTTGTGAGCAGACCTCGCCCTGCCTTTTAAACGCTTCACACTGACCACTCGGCATTTCTAGGTAGCCTTCACTACATCGACATTCCATGAATAGGTCAACATTTTCACACCTCGAGTTTTTTCCACAGTTTGAACTTTCCACGCAAGGACCTCCTGGAGAGGAAATGCAGTGGCCGTCGGTTGAAGTATTGTCGAAGATCTGATAGCTGGAGTATCTGCACACGCATTCGTTATCGATACACGCCAGCTCGGGATTGTTGCAGGTGCGAGTGTCACTGCATGAGTCGCCGTAGTTCAATCTCATTTCGCAAGTTCTACTTGGGGTCTCTAAAAAACCGGGAGAACATCCACAGACTGCTACATGCTCCAAACAAACGCCATTGTCGAGACAATCATCATCCCCAAAACACATGGCATTAATTAGGGATACGCAACGCTTCCGTTTTTTGTGATAGAACTCGCCAATATTACAGATGCACTTTCCATCCGGCCCGGAACAAACATCGCTTTTACATTCAAGTCCTCTCGTGCAAGGCTGTCCATAATTCTTTTTGCGCTGGCATGTTGTCATGTCCAGCGATTGGTAGTATCCGTATGTATTGCAGGCACATACACCTCCAGCGCTCATTGAACAAAATGCCCCCTCAATACAGCGTATCGAAGGTGGAAGGTCCTTCGGGTTGTACTCGATGTATTCCTGTGCGATCTCAAAGCATTTTTCTCCCAGTTTCACTACACAGGTTTGACGGGCGTAGTCAAAAACAAAGGCGTTCTTGGCGCAGTTACAGTAGCCATTTTGACACATGAGCCATTTCCCAAAGTCACAGTCACTGAGATAATGAAATCAAAATTAAATCAGTTTTATATTAGCAACTTAGGCTGAAAGTATGAAGGCTCACCTATCACATGTGCAAGGCTTCTCCAAATCCGCGTTTTGCAAACTCCACTTCCCCACTGCTGTTGTTGTCGTTGTGAGTGCCGTTACCGTTGATGTTGGAATTTGACACGGAGACCTCATGGTGTGTTGACGGGACGGAGACAGCCAAAATCAACAGCATAACATGAGCACGCATTCTAAACTGTTGCACCACCCCCACCGTTACAATTTCCAAAACGACTGACCAACAATGCAAACCGAGCATGGAGCAACATGGCAAAAAACAGTATTTTTTTCTTCAAGTTAGCCAGAAATTCAAAATCGAAGTTGACAGTAGGTATTACGGTGATTGACCCATATTTCAGCTTAAGGCGTAGGTTCTTCTATTTACTGCCCTTTTCTACTCCTGTGCCGTCTACACACTAATTTGTATTAATTCGCTTAATTGACTTTATTCTTGCGAAATTAGAGGGAAGCAATCCAATGAGCAGAGAGAAGCTATTTACTCGCAATTTTTTCGACGCAGGCATGAGCCACAAATGCAGAAACGTCGTTCCACCAGCTTAGAAGTCGAGTCATATCCCAGCTTTGCATGTTTTGTTTTGCTGAATTAAAACCCTTTACAATTCAGCATGGCACTACAAACTAGAAATAAATGTCTCTGCATATGTGGATGCCCACCATCCACCATTTACTCGATTTGGGCTCTGCCACTCTGCTGGATTACATGATGGTAGTGCTGTCGAAAGCTGTTTTCATGAATTGGGAGTAAGGTCACAGATTTTGGTGACGCAGTTTAAATGAGAATATGCACATCTCAGAGTTATGCGAGCTGAAATAGAAGCTCGGTATGTAAGGGAGAGGATAAGGTCAAAGCAAAAACAGTTTAAATTGTGACGATTGGGAGTATTGGGACTCTGCTCTCACACTTATACACGCATATATTTATATAAATCTTTATTTTTTTATTAGTCTAAAGCCACAAAACCTATTTTGTATTATTTGCTATTTATCAGATCTTTAAAAATGTTTTACAATAGTTAAAGGGTCAGGTCTTTTCTTTGATGTAAAGGCACACACGTTCATACTTTGAAGCGTATTGCTACTACTACTTGAAATATTATTTGAAATGTTGGAAGCTCCGATAACTTTCAAAGTAACGTTAGAACCGGTCACTCTTCCTTTCCAAAGTTGCTCTTCGGCCTGCCTTTGAACGAAATTTTCTTGTTTCAGCATTTTCAGCTCAAGCAGCATTTTATCAAGTTCTCCGATTTTCTTTCCGGTTGTACTACTACCCACCCCATCATGTCTAATATTGCTCATACTTGAGAATAGAAACTTGTCTTCGGCTACAGGAAACTGCTTTTTGGATGTATTTCCAAAGCTCTGAATTTTTTTCATTGCTCTGATAAGTTTTACAGACTTGACTTGTTTCTCAGCCTGAATTTTCTTTCGAGTTTCCTCCAACTTTCGTTTCTCCTCTTCCTTCTGGAGTCTCAGCTTTATTTGGGTCTCTGGAATGGCAATACTACGCAAAAACTGGTTTGGACTGCCCATCGTCTCCTTCGTTTTCTTAAGGGCTAGTTTAGCTGCCTGGATTTGCTGGATTTTGTCCTGCCTCTTCATCTCCTCCTCTTTCTGCTTTTGTCTTGCTTCTAGTTGCAAACGCTCCATTTCCATTTTCATCTTGTTTGCCTTATCTTGCTTGAGACGACGCATATCCTCAAAAGCACGGTTACAATCCACGGTCGATCTTTGAAGGTTCCCCGTCTTCGATTTCTTAAGCTGCAGCTCCGCTTGCCGTTGTTCCGTCAGCATGGACTGCCATTCTTTTTCCTGGTTGACCACAAAACAGATTTTAAAATTTCTCCAACTTTTACTATGATTATATTACTTATCTTGTCAAGTTACCTGTTGCCTTGTTCCTTCGGCAAGTTTCTGCTTCTCGTCAGCAATTTTTCGGGAGGCTGCTTTAGCTCTTTCGTACGCCAACTTAGCTTCCAACAGCCTTTTAGTTTCTGCAGCTTTAAGTTCCGCCGCTTCTTTTTTCTCCTTTTGCTTTGAAACGTTATCCGATTGGAACAAAAGGGAGTTGGAGACCATGAGGGAGTCCAACTTTTCCTTCTCCTTCTTTTCAGCCCTCTCCAGTACATGCTGCTGCCGCAATATTGTTGTCACCGTAGGTCTAGCTCGAATCGTAGAATCGATTGGAAGGGATTGCGTTCGACGTGCTACTGAATTAGGATAGGCTGTTGTGGCAGCCATATTACTATCATTTGCCGGTGACATATATCCATGCCTGAACTTTCTTCTAGACAGAGAAAGAGGAATTAGTGAACTTGATTTGGAGGAAGTCGTAATTGGAGTTCTCAGAAGGTCTTCTGTCGTGAAAGCTAGTTTTGACTCAGTTTGCTCGTAGCTAGAATAAGATGAGTTCCTCACAGCCTTATACAAGCTCGGAACACTTTCATGACTTTCATGACGCGAGGCCGGATCCGAAGGGGAAGTAGATGAAGAACTATTTGAAAAACTCAATCTCTCATAACGATCATTCTTGGGATAATCGCGGTTCATTTTCTTTTTGGAGTCAACGTCTTCACTCGTGGAAGGCATCGTTCTGGCCAAATTATGTAAAGGTTTTTTGTAGAAGACACTGTACAACAAAAAGCGACAAAAATCATAGCGTGACAAGCACTCACAGCTAGACCTTAGAAAATACCGATAAAATAGTTATGTAAACAGCTTCTGTTTAATTATTTTTTTATCACTGATGTCGCCATTGTAACACTTAATATAGAGTTAGCTATCTCGAACGTTCAACGCTACCACATAGCTTTCGAAAAAAAACCTTCTTATACCACTTGCCAAAACTGACCTACATAACTGGGAAACATGTTGTCTCTCCTACCAGATAGCTTGTTAACATGTCCAAGGACACTTCGCGGAAAGCTGAAGCAACTCCGAAGATTGTACCTGAACACAGTCAACCAACAGATGATAAGCCACTAAACACTGGACAATTCCCACAACAGCAGCTAGTTCCGTACATTCCACCTCATAGAGACCCTCGTGTTTTCCCCCGTTTAATCCCTACTCTTGCCGACTTGCCCGGTCTCATCTCACCTGCAGTCGGTAACTCTATTAATGAGTCGAAGATACATCATTTCAGAATCTATCATCGTCCCCTAGAACTTCCGTCATTTCCTGCCCTACCGGTTATAAATTATAGTGATCCTAGTGTCGATAGGAGTAGCACTAAGTTAGAAGAAACCTGGTCCGAGTTTACCAAGCGAATAGAAGAAAGTCATCGGCAAGAGAAGTCGGAACCAGACCCTTTAAACTATCTTTATAACTTACACTGCCAAAAGCCAGTCGCGGATGATCTTTCAGTTTCAAATTTTTCCGTGGATGATGTCCTCTACGAGAGACAAGTTATCACTACAGAGTTAGATGCTTTTATAAACTCCCTTCAGCAAGAGAGAAGATATTCGTACAAGGACGATGAGGATTCTGTTGAGTACTGCACACTTTCCCGATTCCTAACTAATTTACAACTAGTCTGGAAGTATTTTTTTAAATGATGACTCTAATTTACCTCTTTCGTTTATTGCAGAACTGTGGACGATCCAAAAGACATTCATCGTCGAGTGGTATCTGTCACCTTGGCCCTTCTCCTGTTTATAGTTTTTGGTAACTTTGTGGGAGGAATTGTTCTCCTCTGCTGAGCATGTTGGGGTCGCAAATGGGCGAAGTAATGCATGTGCGTCTCCGCAGACCAATTCAAATTGTAAAGTTTTGGGTTGCTTATGATGCCAGTGACAAATACAGAATGGATTTTTATAAAAAAAAATATGACAGTGATGAAAGTGATGTAATGATTTCCCTCACGATGAACTTGCTTTTGATTGTATGTAAAGTTCAATGTAATGTTTATTTTTCTGTGTTGTTATTTCAGTAGACA
>JAHZND010004631.1:0-38535 GCA_027744115.1 Acrocyrtus sp. NNG-2020 | reverse complement strand
GTAACTGCCTCAGATTTGATTACCTTTGCGAGTTTGAGTTGATGCCTTAATTTAATTATTGAAAAACATATTTAGTGAATTATTTAAAATTAAAGACCAAGGTTTAATTGGGTAGTTTTAATTTTAAAGCATAAAAAACAGCACGGTTTTTTGTTGGCTATTAAAGGAAGTATAAATTGTTCCTTGATTGGCAGAACCGTGGGACAGAAAATAGGAATTTTGAAAACCGTTAAGGCAAGGCACAAACTTAATTTTAAGACTAACTACTGATGTAAACTTAATATGTTATGTTTGTTTGCAGTTATGTAAATAAATATAATGTTGCAGCTGCAGCAATTTCAAATATATAAAAAAGCATTTATGTTGTGTTAAGTATACGCAATTATTAATTACAGGAAATGGACGGTAACGGAAATGATTCAACTGAGCAGGAAACCAAGGAGGATGGAGGCGTGGATCTCATTCCAGAAGAACCCGAGCTTCAACCTGTGGTAGAAAGTGAGCCTGAAATAGTAGAATTGGTGAATGAAGAAGGAGAAGCAGACTCTAGTAACAAAGATCAGATCACCATCGAGGAAAGCTCAATAATTGAAATGGAAGTAGATGACAGCAACACAGGGGATACGATAACCAGCAATCCAGAAATTGATCTAGGATCTGCTGCAGCGGCAGCTACAGCAGTTATTACAGAGGAGGGAGATAAAGAGGAAGGACAAATTGTGATTATAAGTACAGAAAGCATAGCGGAGTTGCCGCCCGGATCGTCGGGAGTCTCGGGACCTTTTATCTTAGATTTGCCAGAAGAAAGTGCAGTCGAGGTCGAGACAGAAAATGATAATACTCAGCAGACTCAATCAGAGGATGTGGTTTTAGTAACAGAAGCAGGAACCACCAGCCCAGTCACCACAGTCGCAGTTGCCGAATTAAAATCTGAAGAAACCTACCTAGATGCTCAGGATACCGTACATGGACCGAGAGAGGATGATTTAGTTGAGGCTGAAGCAATGGAGATGGAGATTAATGAAGAGGAAGAGATTGTCAGTTTCCCTCCTACACAATCGAATATAGAAGCTACACTAGCAATACCGGAGCCTACTGCAGGTATACCAATTGAAGAAATGGAACAGGAACAGTACGTAAGGGATTCGATGGATTCAGAGGAACCTGAGGCAGGTTTTGATAGCGAACATCTTCATCATGAAATTGAGTCCATTCCCGATGAAGACTCAATGTCATCTCTACCAGAAGATGTAACTGAAACTGATAAGGAAAATAATGGAGCTGAACGAGATCTAGTTGAAGAGGATGAAAATGATGACGATGATACATATTTGGAAATTACTCGAAGGAGAACATCTCAAGATAGGGAAGGAAACTGTTACTGGTATGTTTTAACTAACAAACGGTATTATAATTGAAAATTGAGTGTGCCCACTAAAGGCTAAATTATTGCACCTGGCCGCTCAAGTCTCGACATAATAGATGATAGAAATAAACTGTTTGTTGTTTTAACTTTAGTGGAAAGGACAGAAACTTCAACATCGCCGAATTACTCTGTGCATCCTGCTATCGCTGGTTTCACGAGTCTTGCATAAGTTATCAACTGGGGAAATTGGTTCCATTTACAACTAATTATGTCTTTACATGCAAAAACTGTTCTCCCACTGGGCTTGAGTGCTTTCGACGTAACCAAGCGCGTAAGAATTTTTCAGAACGCAACGATCGTTTATTTCGTTTAATTACATACTTTTATAAGTCCTTTCTTATAAAAGAGATTTTGTATTTATTTTTTAAATTCAATATTATTAATTGAATTTGCTAGAATTCAGCCAAATGTGTGTCACAGCTTTAGCTAACTTAACACAAGCATCCGCCAAGGAAGGTAAAAATGACAAGTTGTTCTCAAAGGATAGAGATATTATTCCATTTTTTGAAATGCATTGGGAGGCACTTACCACTACTACTAGACGAGTTACTCAATCATGGCATTCTACTGTAATTAAAATTATGCAAATAATTAAGAATTTTATTCTCATCCAAGGTTTTAAATAAATGTAATGTATTTATACTCGAATTTCAAAATGTCGTTTTAGGTTACAAAAACTTTACTAAGGGACGCAGGAACCGTATATATAACTGAGGATAAACCTGGTGATGAACTATCCCCATACTTTGGTCTGGAGTCTGACGATTTGTCTCAAATTCGTCCTAACTATGAAGCTATGATTAAGTCTGGCCAGCTTAAAATTACCGATCAGAAAAGTATGTTCGATGAAATTATATCATGATTTCAGTACGCAGGTGTGTGTATTCCTTGAAAGTTTTCAAATTGTGCAATAGTAACTTTTTTTAATTTTCAGATTGCTCGTCTTCGTTGCGCGGCAGAGGTGCAAAGCGACGAACAGTTTTGGATCCATCTAATGTAGTTCCAAACACAATTAATAAGAAACCTAGAGGAGATAGTTTTGGACCAAAGCCAACAATAGGGGTTTTGCAAAAGGTGGGTATGGCCTGGACGATGTATTAGGGTTTTTGATTGTCATGCCTGAAGCACAAGATACTCCGTTAGTTCCTACGTCATTCAAAGACAGAGTAAGCATAATTTTGAGAACTGTTGCAATTGCAAAAAACACAATAGATAGATTATAGATATTTAAATGTATAAAAGAAGCAATAATTCGTAAAAAATTTAACTCTTTGCTTTATTCTTAGCCTTTAGTCAAAGTCAAATCTCATTTGTACTATGAAGACAAGGATGATCCAAAGGAACTGGACAACAGAGAGACACGGAACGGGTCCAAAATTATGTGCTTTAAAAATGGAGTGTACCAAGGTGTTGCTTTTGAAGACATGTTTTGTGGGACGTATTATCCAGCCATTTCCTTGTATAAATCAATAACCGTTAGGGTGAATTTTGGACCGGAATTCGAAGCTCCTCCCAGCGACCATGAATATCGTGGGGTATGGGTATTAAAGAACAACCGTAAATACCTACATATAGTTAGTAAGTACATATATTTTTCAAAGTGATCTTTAACAATGATAAAATTAAAATTCATTTGCAGATGAACGAAAGAGCTGAAGATTCAGTGATAGGACAAACAGTAGCAGATCTAATGTACTTGACAGAAAACGAAGGGAAATTGCGTCTGGACAATGCAGTGCCTCTTCCCTTGTAGTGCTCCGGGAAATATGAGTAGTTTTATACACAGTGATGGGGGTGCAGACAATAGAAATGTCATTGTGGACTTAAGTGCGATTTCTGTATTTCATGATTTTTTAAACTAGAATAAAAAACTCAATCTTCAATAACTACTAATATGCGTAAAATTTAATTTATTTACGGACC
The DNA here is from genome assembly GCA_027744115.1 of Acrocyrtus sp. NNG-2020. Taxonomy (NCBI): domain Eukaryota; kingdom Metazoa; phylum Arthropoda; class Collembola; order Entomobryomorpha; family Entomobryidae; genus Acrocyrtus; species Acrocyrtus sp. NNG-2020. The sequence continues at coordinate 35,186 of JAHZND010004631.1, read as the reverse complement.
CTTATTTCAGGAAAATGATTATAATACCGATTATCGAATTAATGCTTCGATACTCTTACACTACACTAACACTAATACTAATATCTATAATCTATGATATACAAAATGTGATCAAATTATAATCTTTCATTTCATTTGATCTGTATGTAGCACTTAAAAGTTATACATAGTGAGACCCTTTCTCTTTCATCATCAAATGCTCATTGTAAAAACAAAAGTCAAAGTAAACAGAACAGAAACAGGCTGACAAAGTCAATTAGGTAGGATATAATTATGGGATGATAATAATGAACTAACTAAATACATAGTTACACATTACTGGATTTGGACGAGTAGATCCAGGTTACATAATTAAATCATCTGAGAAAATTTCATGGCTCGAGGTCTTAACTAGAAGTAATAAACTCTGGTTTTAATGTACAAAAAATAGAAAAGTGAATCTCCTACTGACCGAGAGTACCACCATGTGTACCTCCAGTGTTAGCATTGGCCTGGCGCCGTAACAAGATGTAGATTTTTTCTTTAATCCATTCCTTTGTGTAGGGAGCGTATGTGCTCGTACTTTTTTGATACCTGCATAAATTAATTATTATTATTTTAGTTTGATAACTTGTTTAGAGCAATTCATAAAAGTAATACATAATATAGTACATATATTTTCTCAGGCTCAGTACTTACACTAGACAGCTTAGATCAGCAAGTTGATCAATGAAATCAAACAGTTGAGAAATATCATATGTGATAGAAGGTTGCTGCGGATTCTGACGTTTCAGATGTTCTTCGTAAATCTTGCAAACACCTTCCATACACTCATTCACCGACTCAAAGTCACTATACGTTCGAGTTTCCGGTTTTTGCCCGGGCTGCATCAATAATATTGTGTGCGACTGAAAATAATATTTAAAAAAGCAAGTCATTAATTAATTACTAGTAAGAAACGGCATATGTATTGACTTATTAGCAGTTACACCTTGCTAAACAAAAGTACACAGAGCACCGCCCCTGCCCTAAAGCCGTTTCAACACTCACGAGTGTCAGGTGAATTTGAACTGGCATATACAGCTACACAGCTAGTGCAGTATAAACGTTATAAATAACCTAACCGATCATAACAAAGATGATGAAATGAAGCATCAACAATCTGATATTATCTTTATACATTTGCTTACATAAGTTGTAAGTATTACATGCATATTGCATACCTACATATTCTAGACAATATATTTGATGCATTATTGATCTGATCTGATGTGCTCACTCAAAAGTCAAAGATCTTTAGTCTATGTAACATGTTACAATTCATGCTTTACTACTTACTAATTATGTATAAATTTAAAAACTGTTTTACTAACCATTTTGTAGGGCCACACCAGCTGCCTTTACCTGTTAACTAACTGTCCACCGGTCTGATAACTACAATTCTCAAATAGCAAAATAACAGATGATTATTATTACTTCAAAATAAAATATCGCTTTATGTAATATCACCAAAAATTAACTCGCTAAATTTAACCAGTATAATTTGTCCAATATAATATGAAACTGTGGATGTTCATTTCTATTTATGAAACACTACTATAATGTTTAGTTTAAAGTTTACCCTTGTTTACACACCCTTCTTCACCCTTTGCGTAGTTGGCTGGTATTCTCAATTCCCGCTCTAACCGGAACTACAAACTAAATAGATTATTTGACAACCTTTCAACCTTTCAACAATTATTATGTATTAAACTCTGAAATTAGAAATCCCTAATACTGGCTGACGTAAGTTTTAGAGTGCTTACATTTAGTGTCAAGTTTCTATCCAATTATTTCAGTTTCAAACACCAAAACAAACCTAATTCAAAATCGAGTTCTCTCCTACACTTTTTCGGCAAGAAAACTTGACTTTTCGTGAAATTCACTAAATCCAGAGTCAGCAATGCATAAAACAAGGAAAGGAAACAACAAGCGATAAGCAAGAAGCAGAGCAAGAGCAGCGACCCAGTGAGTCCGAGTGGAAGTCCTGCATCTTCCCTGTGTTGTGCACAATGCTACACAATACATAAAATGCTCTAGCTAGCCTAGAAGTGAGTGGGTTCAATGGTAGTTTCTAATTAGCAAATCTGGGCACGTTGCTCGTTTATGGAGAACGAGAGGGAATGGAAATGGACTGTCAATGCTAGTTAAGGTAGGGACAGAGCGGGAGCACAAGTTGAACGTAGTGTAAATGCCCAGATTTGGTGGTCCGAAGTACTGTCTCCCACTACTATACTAAACACTACACAGCAAGAACGCTTGCACACACGTAAAAGAAAAGCACATCCACGGACTCGAAAATTCGAATTTCGATTTTGCGACTAATGTAAAGTATTGGTACAAAGAACCAAAACCAACCCAAGTGAAGTAGGCGTCAGTTGCGACAACTTTTCCATCACTTTATACTTACTCCACTCCGTTTTATAATAAAAAAATTGCTGCAAGCAAGGTTTTGGTAGGTTTTTTTTATTTCATATGTTTTATACATGTTGCATGCATCTCATGCAAACATATAGTGCACGGAGCCTTCGTTTTCTAATTCGATTAGATTATACGGTTTTTGAGTAATTGATGACATCACATATTAGGCAATGATATGCATAACAAAATACTATTGCGCTTGCGCATAAAATGCGCACAAATGCCCATAAAATTTCTCTTCTCTTTCTCTCCATCAGAATTCAGCAACGTGTTCAACAGTTTGACAGACCGGAACAAAAACCGTTACATAAATTACCTATGCTAAACTGTTTGTTACCTGGAGGCACGCTACGTTGCGTTGCAGATATTTTTTTTAAAAGCAGCCAACTTTTAAAAAGATGCGCTAATGCTATAAAAATAATACGGAAGCAGAAATTGATTTGAAAATTCTGAAACAAGAAGTATAGCGCAGCACGCACGTTGCATTTTTTACAGAGAAAGAGGATTACAACGACAACCTACAGCGTAAAATATTTTAAAGAAGAAAGCCGAGGAACTAGATACTACATATTGCAATACACTAGAAGCCATTAAATTTGCACAGTTAAATCAATAGATAACTTTCACTTGCACTATTGGTCACTGTACAGGGCAGTGGGTATTTTGGCTCTTTTAAATATGCCATAAAGATAAAATGAAAACTCGAAATACAGCTTTGGTTAGCACAGCATCAAATAGTAAGCTATTTCGTGTTTGTGGTTGTATGTATATGTGGGTATGCTTATGCTAGACTCCTAAGCTTATTCTAGTTTCCTAATTTCAAAACTTGGAAGGTTTTTATTTTCATAGTTCCTTCTATAAATGTATATCTACAGCGATAAAAGTCTCCAATAAAATATGATACGGTTTCGCTCTCGATAAAGGAATGAAATGCTGCATTGCATAGTATTTACATTTCTAACGAATCTATGCCTTATAAGCTTAAATAGAAAGAATTGCAATTTCGTCAGCTTCTTACTTGTCAGTTGTGTTCTAAACTCTGCTGAGAGTGAAATAAACCTATAAAAAGAGCAATCAAATATTTTTATTAATACAATTGTTAACAGAGTCACGTCTAAATTAGGCTGCCATTTTAAAGTGGCCCTTTCCGTTGAGCAGTTTTACCACTATTAGTAAATTAATTTGTTGCGTTGCACTATGATTTCACACTCATCCATACAATTTGTATTAGTTTTGTGGATATTCCCAATATCTCTGCTACAACCCTTTTCCTTCCCGGCCCAGTCTCAACAGAGAGTGTTTCCAAAGTCGCCCCCACACATTTTGACAAAAACTTTGATTGGTGATCTTAAAAGGCAGTGGATAGATAGAAATATGATTTGCAGCATTAGCATTATCGTCACAAATCATGACGAAGAAATTATAGACTGGGGAGAATTAACAATGTTTCAAAATCCTGTAGTAATCTTTCAGAAACGTCATGTAAATCAAAACATGCTCAAAGGTTTTGATCTTTTGAAATGCAACTACCGAGGAGCTTGCTGGAACATAGTGATTACTGCAACTGTAGGTGTTTTAGATATAGTTCTGATTAGTGTCATAAGAAATATCCCCAGATTTAGAACAGATCAGTTCATTTTTATTTCACCGAGTGAACATTTAGTATCAACAAACTTTTTCACTAAAGACCATTTTCTGAACAATACATCAGCACATAGTAAATATATCATGTACCTAACTGACAGCTATGAAGTGTCATACCTGGTAGAACCGGAGATATTCACAGGAATGCTCGTTAAAAGTCGCCATCCACCAACTTACAACCGATTTAATAACTTTAACGGCAGGACTGTTACAGTCTCTTATAGCGAATATCCACCGTATGTAAGAAGAGAAATAGGAAGGGTTGGCGGTGTTTCAATTCAAGTTGTACAAGAAATTGCAAATAGGAAAAATGCAACGGTCGCTTACACGGAGGCAAATGGACTTGGTGCTCTTTTGGAAAATGGTACGTGGATTGGGACAGTGGCTGATCTGCAAGATGGGAAAGCAGACATTGCAGCCGCAATAGCCGCGACTCTGCAACGCTTTCCTGTCATATCGTACACCGGATTCCAATATCGAGAAATTGTAATGTTCTGTGTTAGGACTCCGGATGCGACGCGACATTGGAGTTCCCTGCTTTCTCCACTTTCTCCGCTCGTTTGGCTACTTACTTTCTTCACTTACTGTGTTTTTTCTCTAACGTTTACATTACAGGAAAAGTACAAAAGTCGTTTACGAAAAACTGACAACATTATTTCGGAAACTATGTTTCAGTTTTACACTATATTACTTGATCAAGACTACGCAATTCCCAGGGGCCGGTTAGTTCGTGGAATCTTTATACTGTGGATATTTTTCGCGTATTTGATAGGGGTAAGCTACAAGTGCAATCTCGTAAGTCACTTAACCTCGTCAGAAAAAGTGAAATTTCCCGAAACATATACAGAATTGCATCACAGTCCGAAGTACCGGATACTTCTTCAAAGCGTAGGTGGTTTGGAACTTTCCCTTTTTAAGGCGTCACCGAGTCCAGTAATGCAAGGTCTTGGAAAGCGACTGGAATTTGAGGACAGTATGGGCTCATGTCTTTATAAAGCCGCTTCTGATGACCGAACAGCTTGCATTGGGTGGATGTGCTTTATCGATGCAGCAATAGCAAAGTATTCTGCGATGAATTATGAGCTGAAGTCTTTGTACTTTGCGCTGAAGGAGCCCGGAAGTGTATTTTTCGGAGGGCCTACCCTGGTTAAAAATTCTATTTTCCAAGAGGCTTTTACCAGTTATCTCGGTCAACTAAGGTCTTCACATCTATGGAAAGTTTGGTATGATATGGAACTTTACAAAATAAACCAAGAAACGTCCAAAATAATAAAAAGAATTGGAAAGAATAAAGCATCAGTAAAAAGTGAAGAACATATTAAGCCATTGCAAAAAGGGGATCTTTTTATTGTATTTGGATTTACTGTAATTGGTTATATCGCTTCCCTTTCTGCCATTTTTGTAGAACGGTTTTCTTCTGAATTAACCTACAAAAATATTGCTTATTTGTGGAAAACTTATTACGATAATTAGCAGTAAAACATTATTATTTGTATCATATGAGTCACTGTGGTCTCTCTAAAAATTATTCGTTTCTCATAAACCACTTGCTCTGGCATGTATCAAATGAAAGCCAAGATTTTTTTGTCAACATTTTTGTGACAAGTTTGCAAGATAACTCGCTTCAACTCTTATACTTTAGACCTAATCTTTATTGTATGAACTGATTTTCATAATGAATTAAAAATGTAGCATTAATATCAATACTATTACTGTAATTAATAATCATGCATTTAATAGTGATTGATAAGTGAATACGATAACGCTAATATGTACCCAATTTATTTCGATTTCGGAATTCGGGATGTCGGATAAGTAAGAAAATTTCAGCACATGATAACGAATTATTACATTTATTAAAGTTAAATGTATTGGCTTATCTATACGTACGTATTAAAGATACTAGTGACAATAGTAGTCCACTTGAACAATTGATGATACTCATATTGACAGACCACTTCAGGTTCCGAAACGGACTTTGTCATTATGACTCCATTACTAGCCGAACACATTCCCACTTTGGTGTGCAGCGCTTTTTCGATTTATTCCATTTCAAAATTTGATTGCAGTTCATTTTATTTTCCCTAGTACACAACGATAACTTTAATAATGATGTCTGCAAAGTTAATTTTGACTATAGCTCTAACTACCCTGTGCTTGCACTACACTACAGGGTTTAGATTTAGCAAAAGGCTACTTCATGCCAGAGACCAAAGGACTTTGATCATTGGAGGAGAAATAGCCGAAAGGGAACAATTTCCATATCAAGCACAGATTCAATTTTTTGGGACGCATTACTGTGGTGGAGCAATTATCAATGAAAATTGGATTTTAACTGCAGGTTTCTCACTCAAATTATTTCTTTTCACAAATTCTAGTTTCGCCTATACATTATCAGAATATGTTCAAATATAGCGCATTGCTCCGATGTTGGCATTCCTCTAAACTATCTTGTTGTGGCTAATCAATACAATATTTACGCAAGTGAGGGAGACGAGCGAAGACACTTGGTTTCTCGGATTTTCATACACCCAGATTATGACGCAGCTTTTTATCCAAATGACATTGCCTTGATGAAGTAAGAGCATCCACATAATTCGCTTTTAAATAACTAAAACAAGATATTAAACTAAAAACGACAATTATTTGCATAGATTGGTTCGGCCATTGACGTTTGATAAGAAAGTAGTTCCTGTCGCACTTCCTCCCTCAAATCACACTCCGATGGAAGGCGGTAATAATACTAATTCGAACAAAAACAACAAATCAACTGTTATGTTGTAGTTGCGATTAATGCTGTTTTCAATTTGAAATGTTGAAATGTAATATGTATTGCAATATTTGCAATTGCAGTAAATGGAACAGTCTCTGGATGGGGAGCACTTGCGGAAGGAGGCATTTCTCCTCGTTTTCTCCATTTTGTTAGTGTGCCCTTTGTAAATGATGACGATTGTTATGCTGCGTATCAAGGTGTTAACATTGATATTGTAGATTCCATGATTTGTGCTGGAATGACCGGAAGAGATGCATGTGAGTTTACTTTTCCTCTTTATGATTTGAGACATTTGAATGAAGTATTATTCATCTATTACACGATGGCTAAAGTACATATAATACAATTTTACATTAGGTCAAGGAGACAGTGGTGGTCCACTGGTTGCAAGTGATCTACCAGATGGTTCTACATATTTAGCTGGGATTGTTAGCTTCGGAGAAGGTTGTGGTCGAGACGGCTACCCAGGTGTGTACACAGAAGTTAGCAAGTATCTAGCATGGATTGAAGAAACTATTGCTAACAATTAATTCAACGTTAGTGACTATTTAGAAAGTGAAGTAGAAAATGGCAAACAAAAACAAACAGTGCATGGAAATAAACCCAAAGTCAAAATTAGCGTATAACAAAAAATTATTTAGTAATAATAATAGCAACAAAATTTCGTACAAACCTAAACAATATATTATTACTATAAGGTGTAATAAAAGAGCCAGAAGCAATGAAGCTAAGAATGTGTTTTGGATGTCTTTTTCTTTTTTGAAGATTTAAAGGACGACTCTGTCATTAAAACATCCTCCGGAATATTAACCCAATCACCTTCAACATCCTTCGAATTCATTGTTTTGCAGCTGGCATCTTGGTTTTCCCTTTTCTCAATATCCTCTATAAACGATTTCGAAAGCGCTATACAGTTCATCTGCTGCTTCATATATAACTGAAAAACAGAAATTCGGCAAATAATTATTATACTTGCAACATAATGCACTTATTTTAAATAGACATGGAGTGGAGTCATCAGTCAAACTGAACAACTTAAAAAACAAGAAATAATTACCTTCTTAACAGGGCTTCTCTGAGAAAATTTATGAACATACAAATGTCTGTCTAAGCCACATGAAACAACGTAAGGTTTTTCACTGCAAGCTTCCATACATCGAATACTTCCCGCAAATCCATAAAATTTCAAAAGTAACTTCTCATTTTTTGAATTCCTTAAGTCGAATAATCCTGCCTCGCCTTTAGCAGTTCCTACTATAACCTGTCTATCGTTCATGGTTGCTGATAAAGACATAATGGGGTGATCAAAACTCTGCAAGTTGGTCACCGGTCTTTCATTAGCTCTCACATCATACAACCTTAATTGTCCATATCTTGTTCCAACAGCAAGCACTTCAGTTGTTCGTGGAAGAAAAGCTAAATCCTGAATCCAAACAGGTACCCGCAAGTCGAGATTGTCATGAGGAAGGTTTTTAGCTTTAAACAAAGGCTTATCTGGTTTTTCACTTGAAAAATTCCAAACTTTTAGATCACTTTCCTTGCCCCCCGTGGCGTATAAACCTTTACTAGACGGACACTGTCGAAGCTTTCGGATGTCCGAACCTGTGTTGACTTTGTACACTATCTCCGAATCTCGTAAATTGTATTTTGCTAATGTTCCATCTTCTAAACCAAACACAAAGTTCCTGTACAAAAATAAGGTATAAGACAGTTCAGTTAAGTCAGGCTTTTATATTTTTTTAACCTGCTGGCTACTTTATCAATTAGTAATATTATTAATAATTAAGTAATTAGTAATATTAGCGAGCAACAATAACTGATAACGTTACCCTGAATCGTGAGAGCACAGTCCAGCTATTCTTGAGTCTGCATTCTCAAGTTCTAGTTCCATTTGTCTAGTGAAGCACCTTAACTTTGTGCTGTAAGTCTTTACAACATGATCTACAAATGTAACCAACAGTTCCTTTTCCGTCTGCTCTTCCTCCTCGCCAGTAGCCCAGGCCAAAGACACTATACCAGGGGTCCTTTTCTTCAAAACTGCATCCCTAAAAATGGACTTGGAAATTGGTAAATCACCTCCAAACCCGACTCCTGATAGAAAATATAGTCGTAAGTTGCAAAAAAGTACGCGAAATCTGTATACTACCAGCTGGCGTATCAAACAGTCATATCATAGTTAACTCTAACGAACGAAACAGGCTATATAAAATAGTCAATTAGTAATTTTTTAATAAATATTTTATCCCATAAATTAAGTCTGTCTTACCTTTTAAAACTCCAAAATCCGTCCCGACAAACAAATCAAATTCTGGTTCAGCTGCAGTATCATCAGCAGAGCGGTCGAGCCCAACGTCATTACCTAACAGAGCATTAGAAACTGGATCTGGATCTGGAGTTTTCAACGCTTCAACCTGACGCTCAACAGGAACTTTCTTTTTCGCCAGGGACAGGGGATTCTTCACATTTAGCATTCCACCATCGCCGACTTTTCTTTTTGGCATTTTGAGGTTTTTTATTAATAAATTCTGCACTTATCACTTGTAGGTAAATAAAATTTACTTTAAACTTCAAAATGAAATTTTACTCGTGATATTCACATTTAAAAAAAACATCCCGAAACGCATAAAAACACTTGCTCAGACTGTTTATCAGAGCAAGAGCAAGTCTGTTTATGTACAGATGAAAAACACGTTTCGAGTGAGCTACATCAGCACAACACTCGCGCCATTCTCAGCCAAACTATGGGGTGTTTTGAGAAGGACGACGAAAGCCAAGCGTCGCGAGTCTTTGTTCAATTACTGTATGCCGATATTACGGTGAAAGTTTTGGACTTGAAACGCTCCTCATTGTCAGGTCTGTATCTGCTACTACATGTAAACTAACAATAATGTTTTAAAGGTAGGTATTTTTTACTTTGTGAAAATGGTTTATCACTTTAATATTCCGTACAAGTTCAGCTTTATTAGCATACTGAAGTAATTAGTTTGTTTAAATTAAAACAACATTTGTAATCAGTGCAGTAGCGCACTGTTGACAATAGAGAGAGGGTGAGTAAACTTAAATGTGAACATTGTCATCGTGCTTAGTCACTAGGACTAGATGAAGTTAAATTAGTATTCGGCACATCAAGAACATTTGGCGTGGGTGGAGGTGGCCCAGGTTCCGTTGGAGGAGCGGGATAGTCGCACCACTTCTTTTTATTTCCACGCTGAGGATTATTACTATCACCATCACTATTATTATCTTCAGCGTGTACCTCCCCGCAGTACTCTTTATATTTCTTGGAGGCTGCGTTCATATCCTCTTCATCGAACTCTTCCTCATCATCTGCAGTTCCATTGTTACCGGATATGATGTCCCTTCCTGATATTCTCAACGCGTGGTTAAACAATTCTCGCAGCCGTTGATTCTTTGCGGCAAGTGTTTCCTCTTCGCTCTTCCGCATACGCTCGGCAGACAAACCTCCCTTCCAGAATTTTAGCTTTCTCAACTGTTTCTCGATTTCCGTGAGCTCCCTACAGAAGGGGAAAATAACACAATGAGAAGAGCGGATTAACGAGCAGATTGGAGGAGGAAAGCAAATAGTTGGAAATAAAGTGAGACTAGGGAAGGGCTGTTCTCTCAAGGTATGTGTACCGGAGAGGCATGACTAATTAGCTGTGACAAAAGCTGTCGTGGTCGTATTACGTGTCGTTTTTCTTTTGTGAAGAACAAAATGTGAAAGTAGATCAGGCCTGACGTGAAATGCAAGAGAACATTCCTTTCCTTCCACGATCTACCTCCACATTCTCCCTTTTCTAGTTCCAAAGAGAAAATTGGACAACGCACTTATGTACTGCCAGCGCCTGTGGTACAGCGGAAAACAGATGTGACTGGAAAATCGAAGAAACTTCTTTGACAAACATTTCTCCCTCCTTCCCAACTGTAAAGTTGGGAATATTGTGCTCATATCGCGATCATCATCGTGTCGTCATTGTCAAAATAAAGAGAAAGCACAACGACATCATGAAGCAGCAACAGCCAGTTTCCCTTGCAACTGTAGAAAGCAAGCTGACGGCACTTTTACCCTCACACGCGGGGAAAGTTGCTTTTCCCCTCTCATCCAGAACTACAACGATATTTATATAATGACGAGCTTTTCCCGAGCACAATGGCTTAGTTTTCATTACTCTCCTAAACTGCCGTCTACATTGCCGTCACCATCACCATGATCATCATCATAAAACAACTTCCTACAATCGTACTCAGTTAACAAAAAACTTAGCGTTCAAATGTATATGCAGGCCTACAGAAGTTCCTCCATTACTGAACCACCCTTTAATGAAAGTATTCGCTGCCTGTCTATAGTTAGTGTTGGGCTAAAGGCACATAAGATATTTAAGAAAATGAAGGAACGTGTGTGCATAATTTATAGCTCCCAAGGGAAAGACGCACAAGCACTTTTAAAAAATATATCCCTACCTAACGAGAAAGTAACGGGAGCAGATCAAGCGCAAAAGTAGAAGAATGCAAAAAAAAAGAAAAATATGGACGTAGGTTTCCTTTCCCAGCAAGCTCTGGCAAATATCTACTATTTTTCTAAAAAAGGGGAAAGCCTGATAAATATACTGCTAGCCTGCTTTTGCAACAGTAATAAAAATAAAAATGCTTTTTACTCCTTGGAAAGCTTTTTTGTCCATTTTCTACTTGGGAGGACGACGAAGCAACAAGAAAATCGGAAGTGGATATGGCTAGCAAGAAAATAAATATTACATTGCCGCACACACTTTTACTTCCCTGCTCTTTTCTTTGGAACACTGCACGCATATTCATTCGCAGTCTCTCTTGACTCCTCCGAAGGGAAATAATGTAGCGACAAGAAACACGACAAGCGAGAGTGTAAAAGAAGATATATTTACTATCGAAAAAGCGAAAAAAAATTTTCCAGATAACAAGCAAGAAGAGAGAGGGTGTATGAGAAAAAACTGTTTTCCAAATCATGGAGCAATATCAAACCCAGCAGAATAGTAAATGCAGAAATGGAAAATCCTTCCACAGAACTCAAGGTATTTAGCTGCTTTTCTTGTATTAAATTCCAATTTTGTCATTTTGTTATATAAATACTGCTTTTGAGTCCGCTCGCCTTTCCCCTCTCCCCTTTCCTATTTCAATGTATATTATTCTTTTAGTTGGCTAATAAATAACATTTTTTGCTTTGCTGCATTCAGTAGCACAACGTGACAGGAAAAGCGGTAGGGGCTCAATTGAATTTTACCTAGTGTGATCAGGTAAAATGTCAAAACAGGTCACATTCTTTGTGAAATTACTTCACATAATGCTTTTCTGTTCGTGCCTTCAATACATCTCCCTACCAATACAATAATACAGGCACACGAAACACTATAGAAAACGCATAATATTTTGTGTGCCTATCAAGAGATCTTTTTTCCCTTAGATTACCTGGCTTCAATTTTAAATGGGCTAATCTCTCCTTGTCTCCGGCACTGTCACATTCCTTTCTCTGTACATACGTCCAATTTACTAACTAGAACATTTCTATTCTGGGAACGACAAGAATTACAGCTCTCATCAGAGTCATCTCTGTCTTCGTTTTGTGTTCCGTAATAGTTTTTTCTAGCCTCTCTTCCACCTCCATACAATGCCATTTAGATGCAAAATTTAGTTTTTGCGTGCTAATGCCTTTGTACTTTTGGATTCTAAAAGATACTACAAGGGACGACGGGAGTCGCAAAAAAAACAAGCATCCGTGAATCGTTCTTCTAGCTAAAGTCTTATGGACACGTTTTACGATTGCAATCCCCCGACAGAACTGCTACTAACTAGTTTCATTTTTGATTACTTCTAATTTCTCAAATGCATAATTTATGACCACGACTACTTTGCAGCATCTACTATCACGAAAGCTAGCACTCACACTAGTCACACTCGTCTCCAGCTGAACGTGTGCTTGGAGAAAATGTTCTCGTCTCGGTTCCACTCAGTTGACATTTTGTTTTTCCTGATGCGCAGAAAAAAGTTGTCTGTCTTCTGCCTGCAGTCATGTTACTGCTTTCATCAACGTAGCCGTCAGGTACTTTAGCATTTAGCTAAAGACAGCTTCCGCAACCGCTGCGCTTCCTTTTCAAATGATTCGTAATCCCTTCCTATCCTTATTACCCTCAATTTTTTCCTGTCCTTACCGTTTAAAAAATTAATTATGAGAATGTAGACGTGAGCGCGCTATTTATCTTCACGCTTACTAGGTGTGATGATGCCTCCGTTTTTCTAGGAAGTTTATTTAGCCAGAGGCATATTCATTTCATTATTTTACTTCGCTTCGTTGTGTAAGCTGAACCAGTTATAGTTACTACTACAAACTGTGAGTACTGGGGCGACTTGAGATCAGAAACTTTTGGACTCGCTTTCTAATGGTAAGTATAACGGTTGAAATAGTCGAATATAACACAGATATGTTGAACCTGAATGGATATGAACGTTAAATACAGGAGATATTTACGCTAAGAGTGTGCTTCGACTTTGTATAATATGTCACGTTGGCGGTGATGATTTCACAATTCCGAGAGACCCACTTTCTGTAAATAGATACATCATCATCAGGGAGCCAATTTTATGGCTATGCTTTTATGGTCTGATGAAGAATGAATAAAGAACCAACGAATGAACATAAGCTTTTTATGATCACTTATGCACTTACTTCCCCTTTTATTAATTTTTGAGATGGAAACTGTAAACTATGGAGTGTGTGCGTTACTAGAATGTTGGTAGATATAGGGGAGCGATTGCCAAGTTCCAACTGCTGCTGATATGAAAGAATAGTTAGCTATGGCAGCACGCACTATTAATAATACGGTTGCAAGTGCCTGACTTTCTCGCTGTTGAAGGGCTTCGATGTAGAGACAGACGGCAAAGAGCCAAAGCGATGATACTGATAACGTAACTTTAATAAAACGAGCAATATAGCTTAACCTTGTTATGGCGTGACACAAAATATCACTTTCTATATAATGAATTGACGAAGAACATATTAATTTATAGTGAGATTTACTGCCAATGCCAAAGTGGATACAGTTCCTTATTTAAAAGTTTCTCTGAAACGTAATTGATTGTAAAGACCAAGCATGCTACAAATTGTACTGAAAAATAGGCCTGAAAATAACAAAAGATGTTGATAAAAGTCTTTTTCGAGAGCCCACAAGTTTGCCGTTTACCCTTCAAGGGTGGAAATGATTCAATGCACTGAAAAAACCTATTGCTGGGAGGCTCCTGATCTTAGGTCAGGAGGACGGATTCGCCTCCTCAAATGAGCAAACTAATGTACGTCAGCACTCCTGGGTGCACTGAAAAGTTGTGTTAAGAACGGTTGTCCAAAGTGTACAGAACAAAAGTACTTCATTTTAAATTTAAACGAGCCCCGGAAATCCCTTTGATCATTTAATTAGGTGGCAAAATGGTATGCTTCGCTTTCCTTCTTCCGTTTACCTACACATTCATACTTTGCAATCTCTTGTGATGCTACTACTTGTTAGAATCGGTAGCAAAGTTGAAAGTTTCAGGGGAACAGTGAATGAGCGCTTTCAGCAGTTTACCTTTAATGTTGCCTGTATCGCTATATGTACTTCAACGGAGGTACCTAAATATAACCGAGTCGCATTCTTGTAGTATAGCTCTACAGCTCTACTCTGACCAAAATCGGTCATAGGCCATAATATGCTATTCAACTTCCATGCCTTCTGGCTCATCTCATCATCCAGCTAAATTCATTCTTTCCAGCAAAGCAAGTGGAATATTTTTTGGCGGAAATCCAGGAAATAGTTGCAAAATACGAAAAGCAAATGAAGGAAAGTTGGATACAGGAAGAGGACCAAAACTTTTGGTAACAGCTTTACCTACAGTTGCAATTATTTTCACTCATCCTATTCATCCCCAGAGATATTTGCTGCTGGAGAAAGCTCCAACCGCATTTTCGCTTTCGGATTAGATTTTATGACATTTCTTTTGCTATTTCTTATTAGCTCTCTTGATTCTACTCGTAGTGCGGCGTTTGGTAACAAAAGCTGGATTTATATACATTACATTTATACACTGCGTCTTCATGTAGAAGTTAGCCCAGCATATAGTAAGAGCAATAATTGCTAAGTAAATATTAAAGGATTGTATACAGCTCTATTATGGTGGATCAGCTAGATGATAAGAAATTTAATGAAAGTGGAAGCTACCACCCGACATGACTAGTAATGAGAACCATGAACATGAACAATTTAATAATGTGTAAAGTAGACAGCTGATTAAACAGACAATTCTTTAGTTTCCCAGATGCAATTTCCTGAAATAAAGACTACAGAATGCCCCAATAGTGGATACATCTTGGAAAAAAGATGAGAGAGGGACTGAACAGAATATTAATGAAATGGTCAATGATAAGATCACCCAATGAAGAGGTACTAAATTTAACAATTTCTTACAACTTGATTCCACCACTAAATTAAGTAGGTCATTCACTCAAGCTGCCTATATTGAGCAAATTAAACAAAACAGGATGAAAGAGAAGCTGGGGAAAAAGTACCAAAAATGTGTGCCTGCCTCACGCATACACGTATGTACGCACTCAACTGTCACTCAACTCAGTTTGGAAGTTGAAAATATGATTCTTCTAATAATAAGCATCGCTTTATACTGTTTGCTAAGCAAAGTAAATCTTTCACTTTTACGGTATATGGCGTAGTTTCCAGTTGGGCTGATTAAATTCTCTTCTGCTACGTCGAGCCCCTTCATCTTGGATTTAATCTGTCAGTAACTCCTTTCAAAACTACCGTTTTGCTACTACTATAGCCCTTCATCTTTGTATGTTATACCTAGATAGGCTTCAAAATGTTGCGAAAGGGAACAGTAGAAATAAAGAGAAATGAATGTACCAAGTACCTACTCTGCCCACTCCCAATTACCCAATTTCCAACAATACCATGAAAGATTGATAAGTGTACGACATCGCTTTGCTTCAATTTAACGGAGCAGTAGCATAAACCAAGCAATTCAGCCATGGGTATATCCTTTTCATTTAATTTCACTCCAACAAGAGTATATGATATAAAATTGGTTGCACAAAACTGCATCAATTATTCAAAGAAACCGCCCTCCTTTGAGCGAAAGCGACAAGCAGATTTGAAAAACAAAATAAATATAGTGTGCATGTGTATGTAAACAGCCTTAAACTGCTAATTTGTTAGCTTTCAAAGTTACGAGAGGGGAGCTATAAGCTATATGTATTTGGCCCCAGTACTCAACTCCAGGGGAAGTTAACAAGCGTTTAATTAAAACATGTGGTATAATGGCTAGCAATATAATTTCCATTTTCTCCAACTCCTCCCGAAGGGAGGCGGCTATCACTCAATGAAAGCACTAAAGTTGATTTCCTTTTAATTAAACTGCTCCAAAAAAGCGGTACAGCAATGCTTCTATGTTAAGATTAACTCTGCAGGACAACCGTCTGTTTCTACACGACATACGAGGCATAAAATATGTGCTATGTAGCCATTTTATAGGAAAATTCAATTCCGTAACCGCTTCTCTATTTGACTCATGGAAAGTCTACTTTTGTTCAGTTTAAGCTACTTAAGTCGGACAAAGGAAAACAAAGTCAGGAGTCACGAGAGGCTCAAAACATGGATAAACTGACCTTTGACGATGTGAAAGTGGGAAATAAGGATGGTAAAGCACGCCTAAGTATACATCAATAAAAAGAATGCGGGAATGAGAAATTGAAATGTTATGTCCGTTGAGAATGCCTTTCTCCTCACTGAAAACTGAACTACAGAGCGGGTGACGATGCGCTGTACTTGTACACACAACTGAAAAAATGAGTCTAACAATTTCCTTAAAAACCATGAGCTATAGCAGTGCTTCCATCCCACACAATCCAAGTTGCAGAGGGACCAATTTCCCAGGCACAACTGGAAAAGGCCAAGCATAAAAAGTAATTTTCTACCAAATGCCAATAAATAAAAAAGGACGAGTCTCAGTGGAAATAATAGGAAATGTTCTTGTTCTTCCTTGTGTGCTGCCCACGAAGAAAGCACAAACTGACTTTCCCTAAGTACCTCCTGGACGTTATTTGTTTTTGTGAGTGGTAAGCACGATGATTACATATCACATGGACACCACCACACACACGAGCAACCTCTCTCTGGTGCAAAAACTTGCTGCGAGAAAAGCCGTGTCTCAACTTTTTTCACTATTACTGTTACTTAGTCTCGCGAAACTTACGTGGTGTAAATATCCGAATAAATTCCGGGACACTGGTGGGTTCTGAGAAGGTGGTGCTTCTTCTGTAACTCCTGTCGGCTCATCAGTAAGGATTCTTCAACCTGCGGGGATGAGGGTCCACTCTGCAAATTCCCCGTCTCCATTTCCGACTTCCTCACCACTGCAGTTTCAGATCTAATGCTGCCCTTACCACTACCACAAGGAATGACCGTATATGAGCCCACTTTGCCCCCTTCACTATCATCCGTTCCGCTACTGCTACTGTCTTCCACATCCCTCAGTTGATTCTTCTGACTCTGATGGAGCGTAAAAATTATTCGAAGAACATAATCGTTAAAAATTTTACTTGAAGAAATTGTCGATTTTATCAAATGAGCTTTTAATGTTCCCTTACACTAATATATTTTAACAAGGCAGCGTTTTTCAGCTGAACACTCTTAAATCGGTAATAGTTAAATCTTGTTGTTCGAGAGTAGTAACCTCGCCACGCGGCTTGAATCTATTCCAGGAAAGAGCACATAAAAATCCCTGATCAACTCCAGATTTTGAAGAGTTCATTACATAAAACCAGAATACATATCTCTAGTCTGGGAAATCCAAATGCATTATTTCTTATCATTATTTATAACTACAAAGGAAAACCTTAGTAGCAGCATTCTCTCGCAGTCGAGCTAAGTTTTCAGCCGCTACCCTCTGCAGATATTCCATTTAAAAATCAATAAATTATAACAAATTCGATGGAAGCGAAAAAAAAGAAAGCTCTGTGCTTTATCTTAATAATACCGCAACTTGCTCGTGGTACTTCTTTCTCGCTATGTATCCTTTAACTCCTGCCTGAAAAGGGAAAATTGAGCTGCATCAAGTATTATGAGAACACATCCATTTCGTATTTCTAAGAGATCGATAATCACATCTGTGCAATTTTAAAGTGCGAAACCTGTATTTTCGTAATTGCACCCCTAACAATTTCCATATTCTTCCGAATGAGAAAACCCCTCCAAGCAGCTTGAATTGAGCAGGCAGCAAAAAATTTCTCAGTTGCTTCTTTTTCCTCACGTCTGTAAAAGGGAATTTTAGATTAATGACTAGAATTGTCAATGTTTTTGAGTAATCGCTTGTAGGGCCGTCAAAGAAACCACCTAACTGACTCCTACAAAATCACGGTACGGAACTGGAACAGCCAAGTACCCCGCAGAATTTCTTTCGAATTTCTGCATGCTTCCTATTTCAGCATGTTAGCATGCAGCATGTACACGTAATCTGCATATTACGTCAGTCATTTTCATCAGTCAACACAAAATTTACTATGTACTCACATCAGCGGGATGTAACTCACTGGGAAATGAATAAGCTATCTAAGCATGTCACCAGTTTTAGTGTTTACCTAACAATTTCGGCTCACATTCGGCTCTTTTTTGTTGAAGTACAATTTTTTACTTACTTTAACCTCAAATAACTTTTAAAATCGATTGCTCCACGTTGCTGGAAAAAGTGACTACATGGCTGATCCATCAGCTCTGCATCAGGAATTGGATTAAAACAGGGATCGAGAACACTTCTCTCCAACTCCACGTTATCCTGGCCAGCGCTATCAGGACGTGATGCTTGCTGTGTCTCTTCATCGGAAATAGTTTCGTCAGTTGCAGTGGTGCTGTTACTTACTATTAGTTCGGAAAATAAATCCATCTTTTAAACTAATTTAAGTGAGTGTACTTTTGAGATATCGATTTTGTGGAAACTGACAATCGATAGCAATTTACAGAAAAATAGAATGATCCGTTTATGTATGAAATCAATGCACAAATAAGATGGCTTATCGGTGTGCATGTTATCCTGAGATGTATCATAAAAATTTCCGTCTCGATAACTACCTTTTGAATCAAAAATTCCTAAATCGAAGGAAGCCAGCCAGACGAACAAAGCATCTTTGTATTGTTCTTTGTTAAACAAAACCAGAGAATTTAGCAACCTCTTGGAGATGTTTTCGCACTTTCGGACGCAATTAAGATGGCGTTTATTTGCGCTGTGTAGACACATCTACAATCTAAATAGTATTCTCATGATTTAATAAATAAATTACTGGTTATAACTTAAAGAAAGAAATAAAGAAAACCAAATTCAAGGACCGAGAAAGATTTATGATTTATATCGAATATTAGCTTAACACTAATCGTTATTACGGCAAAGATTATTAATGGAATTTTTATCTTTTGACAGGATAGCACCAGAAGCAATAGCAAATCAGACATAAGAATAAAGGATCATAGCATCAAACATCTACACTGATGTATGTGTATAGAAATAGTTGTATGCATCCAATAACCGAAAGATGATCCAGATTCCAGAATATAACATACTATGCATTTTTTACGATGAAAGACAAAGGATAAATGATTTTCTTGATAGTTGGTGTGCAGCAGTTGAGCCATCATTGAAAATATTTATTATCATTAAAATCTCCCGACGACGTTCCTGTAGGCTTGAGGCGCAGTAGCTTTGATAAGAATATACTGTGCTGGTTGAACAAAAATCTTGGTGTTGGTGTACCAAATAAATTAGCATTTCCTTTTAAAAGCTTACCTTTGAATGGCTAATCTGATTCGCTCCTGGGGACGTGACATGCGTGACAGCAGCAGAACGTACGACTGTAAGAACTTGAATTGAGCAAAGTCGTCGCTTTCTGCAGAGTAGACAGTGTTTTCAGCAGTAATGCAATCAATTTTAATTAAGCTCCACGCTTATTTAGATCCTACGCTAATCTTGCCCTTGAGTGGTGTGATAAGCAATGAAAACTTGCGGCCACGGCTATACTAATTTATTAAATATGAGCATTAACGGGTGGATTTAATTGTGAAAGAGAATTCAATTTTGGAGTAATTATATGGTGCGGAGAAATCCCTATAAAACTCACGCTCCTTGACAGGTTGCTCATGCCCCAAAGTGATAAAAAGAGGTTGGTTGGTGCGGGTGCCACAAACCTTGAAATGTAACCTCCTGACCAGAAAATATCTCTGTCTTCTTAATATGCCCCGCCGGGGAAATAATTCATCCAAATTTCTGAACATTCAAGCACTTGTTCCAAACGATCATTCCACACAATTTATTCAGCATTCTAATTTGACACACTGTTCCTCAAATCAGTTGCTTTTATTGATTTATTTAATTAATGTATGGTTATACTTTCGAAAAATTATCTTGTGCTGCATTCAGTACAAATGCAAACCATTACATAAATAATTTTGTTTAGTACATTATTTCTCATAGCGTACAGACTACCGTTCTACTGTACCATCCTTATCATATTTTTTACTCCATGTGCAATTTATACCACACACATCGCACACATATTTTCATAGATTTAAAGTATGACTTGACGACAAAGACTTTACGTCACCATTACAGAATATTTAGTACGAGGTAATGATATTTAGTTTCTTCTTTAGCGCTTTACTCTTCGCTTTTCTCTATCATACTTAACAAATAGTTTCGTGCTTATGGAATACTGAAACGTGCACATACAAAACAAATATTAAAAAGAATCGGGTCTTGACAAGCAGAAGACGATATGTGAAGAGTAACACGTGTATCCATCAAAGAAGGGGTTTAAAAATATGCGAAAAACTACTACTCTTATAAGTTTGATGAAGGTCAAAGGTAATACCATAATTCACTATCATTATGTTAAAAATGTAATAGCTTCCTGTCATCTACAAGCCCTCTTAATTCCAAGTACATGTACAAACTTCAAAACACTAGTGGCCACCTATCCTCTCACTACAATAAAATTACCTACCTTAATTCACTGTTATATTAATGACTGGTCCAGAAAAATAAAATAAATAGAGGTTCAGCATCCACCCATTGCACTCCTATGCGCCTACCTAGTTAGCGCAGTTTACTTTCAACAGCATTTAGCTTCCCAATTCCAGCGGAGATCAGGTAATGAAGAGACGATCATGTATCAAGTTGCCCCAGAGATCCGATAATGATGAATTCCAGTTGCAGAGAGCCTGCCTGTAATCGTGATGTGAAAGAAGTCATGTACTGTTGTACACACACGTACGCTTGATTTAGTCAACAGAGAGGTGTCCATATTCCACTATCAAAATGTTCCAAAGAGTGCTGAATGGGACATATACAGGGTAGGCCTTGCTATGCATAATTTCATTTTACTTCTTGTAAACACTTACCAAATATTCGTTAAAGGTCTCTTTCCAGTATCTTCTGAACGACCGCCCTATCCGTATGAATATAGGTATTTCAATCGGGTCATCCCATTCTGAATCAGTTCTGTTTTATCTAATGATTTTAAGAGCAAATATTGCATAATATGCGCTAAAAATACCTTAATTTTGCTCACAAAAAGCAGACTCACCTTGCCCCCAAAGGACTGTTCCTCAATCAAAAGAAGAAAATTCCTTTTTCTGTAAGATTTTACTTCTTTCCAAAGTATCATTCACGTTGTATATATTGGCTAATTTTTTTTCTCATTGAAGCAAAACGTCATGTCAGGAACACAAAAACATGTTCAGATAGCATCATCACCATAAACTATCAACATTTTACGAGTAGTGTTTCTACCAGTGGGAAGTGTAAAAAATCATACAGTTTTTAGCCTACATTTTCTCCGTTTTCTCTTTCCCTTCTAGTAACTCCCACCCAGCTTAAGTATAAATGCACAATTGAAATGAAAATATGATATTATGTATTGTAATCTTAAAGCTAGTTACATACGCTTGCTATATGTAGTTAATACATCATTTAGTAGTCAGTTATCATTTCTTAAAAAATTACACAGGATTAGATGCAACTAAAACATGGCACATTAAAATAGCTTAATAAATTGCGACTGCGCGACGTACATTTTACAATAATAGCGTCGATAATATAAAATATACAATAATACGTTTAGGAACACAAGAAAATGAAACGATGATGAGTTGCCTTTCCCTTAAAAAGATCACAATATGTTCGCATTCGCATAAAAGTTGATAACTGCGGTTGGGTTACTATACATAATCATACGAGTTACTTAGCTCCGATATATGTATTGACATCAAATTTTACTAAAGCGGTAAAAAACGAAACAGCCAATATTTTGGTCGTTGTTGGTGCATACGTAAAACAGCCGACGCTGATAACTTACTTGAGATGATGATGAGAGGTTGAGAAACCAAAAAATATAATTCCTTTCTTACTTTTCGTAAAAAATGTCTTCGCGTTAGCAATATATATGTAGGTGAAAGGAGCGTGAACATTTTTAAAAAGTAATTTTTCGTACCTTTTTAATTCATTTTTAAGCTTAAACTTTATCACTTTCCCGTAACAAGCTTTGTGTTAGTCCAGGTGGAGGTGGGGTAGGTGTACAACTACTCACACTGCCATTGTCCATAATCTGCTCAGAATTGTGCTGAAAGAGCGGTTTCTGCTCTGAGGATAAGTGTCCATTACTACCGTTAGTACTACTTGTTCTGATTCTGGAATCAAAACCTTCATCCCCCCTACTGCTCCCTCCACCGCTACTACTCCCACCTCGAACAATTACACAGCCACCACTGTCACAGTACTTTGAGTAATCACACTTGTAGCAGCAATCAGGCGTCACTGATGGGGAGTGAGAAGAGGACGACGAGTGAAAGCCAACGGGCACTTTCTTGATGAGTCGTCGGGATACCCTTCGATGGAAACAGACTTGTCGGACGATGTACAACGACAAAAGAATTGTCACCACCAGGAGACATGCAATAAGAACAGCGCAGTGGGGCTCCAGACCAGGGCCCCCCCTTGGTCCATGGCTTGTTGTGGTTGTCGCGCTAATCCCGTGATTAAGAGATGTCGGGTCGTGATGCTCATGGACTGGATGAATTTCAAAACCTTCCACTCCGTGATGATGTTGCTGATGCTCCATAATGGCTTTGTGCATGTTTCCTGCATTCAAAAAATAATGAAATTTCACTATTTCCATTTTCTCATAATGGTTTCTGCCTCAATCCATTCAACTTTTTCTTTTCATTCGTGAATAAACAATTCCGTCAAGGATCAAAAAGCATAAACATTACCTCATACTTAATCCTTCTACGAATGTTGTCACATTTCATTCTACTCATAATACTTATCATTCATCAAATCCCGGAGAGAAAGTGCACGTCACAACTTTCTCCCCTGGTATGCCACCACCTCCACTCATGCAAGTGTTCCATACATGAAAAGCCCAAATTTATTTTTTCGCTTCACATTTAACCATTAATTTACTTCGGCCAAGTACTATGCCATTTCCTACCAAGCTACCAAGTTAAATGCTTCCACTTATGCCTACTTTCACACATTGTGCTTTATATTCTTGCTGAGCTTGGAAAGTCAACAGCAGGATAGTATAACAAAAAATTCTATTGTCATCAACCGAGAAAAGCTACAGAGGGAAGAGAAGGTATTGAAACAATAAGAACGACAATTCACTTAAAATGCAAGACATCATTGGAGCATTAGATAGGCATGACCGCCTTTTCTCCAACAAGTAAAATGCTGGATGACGGCTTCGGTTTCATGCAACTTTGTACTGAGCCTGGTCTCTTCCCTTCTTGTCATCGTCATTACCAAATGACTTCTGCTTCAATGGACCTTTGCCTTCCTCTCTTGCTCCTATGTGTGCTCTTGCTATCAGGAATTGTCCAGTAGCAAACTCTCTGGATACGTATACTCAGGGAAGCACTACATCTCTCTTCTTCCGTCTGTCATCACTCTCGTTTATTTCGACAGCTACTCACGACTGGCGTAGCACACCGAAAGCCAGAACTGAGAAGCTAACATATTACGGGAAATTAACTGATGAATAAATGAAAGAAAAAGGAGCCATTATTATTATTGCTTTTGTATTCCCATCTCCCTTCACTCCATAACGAGAAATTAACCGGATCAGAGACTTCGATGATGACATGGAGAATTATCCGTAAGCGTAAGCAGTAAATAGGATTTGCTCTCTTTTCAGTGCACTATTCTTTTCTCCGTACCACTGTCCTGTGCGGAATCAATGATTTGTCTCCAACCAAGTATATTTTGCCATCAAAATTGTATGATACTTTTTTTTTAAAATGAACACGTCAATATTTGGGTGCAAAGCATTCGGACTGTGCCTAGTTTGGATCTTTTTGGTTATGAATTTCTATGCTTCAAATTCGGGACTATCTCCTAATTCCCTTGGGGTAAAATATAATCTGACGTATTTATGGAGCCTTCCCTTTTCCCTTTCAGATCATGGGTAGCATGAAGTATGTACTTGTACTCAAAGAACGTTATATTCCTATTTTTGTATGTGCCATCATTATTGCAGCAATGCCCATTTTCATATTGCAAATAATACGCTGGGAAAGAATCCCACTAGGCCTGCACGGGAAGGGACCAGAATATAAAGGATGAGTGCTTTTGAAACGTTCGTAAATCAACCGGAGAAAAAACACACGCACACGGAAATTGAAATAAATATATGGAAATGGCAAAAAACAACATGCTTCCCTATTTCATGTTCATTGGTCGACTAAAACAAAAAAATAGCGTCATATGTGTAGAGAAAGCCAAGTGTGGACTTCGTACAATGAAATGCCTTGGGGTGGACCTTTTTCCCCAGCAACTATGCTTCTATTTACACATACTTCCTGAGACATCTTGTAATATCATTGAATTCTTTAAGGGAATTTTTAGCAGCAGCGCCATTATGTGCTTTCACCAAACGCGGATAAAAATGATATACTTGTTTCTCCAGCATTTTATATAGATTTTCTTGCCAAAGTTAATAATTTTTCTTTCTCCAGTACAAATTCCAGCTATGCTTTATTAAAACGGAGATGATAAATATTTTTTTGAAAGTTGTGTATGCTTTTTATCCACTCCGGCTGCACATCCTTCTTTAGTCAATGCTTTTTCGTCGCCTTTTTCCAGCTTCATATATTTTCCCCACTTGTGCCTGTTCCATTTCTCGTGCGACATGATTTGTGCTCTTCTCATGTAAAAATCCAACTGTTTCAGTTTTTCACTGTTTCCCAATATGAGTACATATTTTGCGCTGTGTTTTGTTTTGGTTCAATGCTTCCGTTCTATCTCAAAAAGAGAAGGGGAGCTACGAGCTGCGAGTTGGTGGAACGTTGAAAAAGATCATATAGTGGCATGCTCTTCGCTGTGCTCTCGCTTTGTTTTATTTCTTTCTCTTCAAGAAATATGTCCCTTTTCAGTATCTTTGGAGAACCAGAAGCCTGTTTCATTTTCTATATATTTTTGTGTCAGTTTTATGTCTTGTGTACAGTAGGAAGGCAAGGGGGAAGTAGATACAGCCTTGAAATTGGTTTGGTTGTTGGTTCAGCGATTTTTAATAGAATTTCATGCACTTCAAGCAAAAAGCTAAAAAAAATGTATCCATTTCTTAAGAGATAGCTAAGTGTATATTTTTGCAATGTTTTGTGTGTGTGTGTGTGAAAGAGAAACTGATCACATATCTCACATCATCCAAAAAAGAGGGCGTGTAAAGAAGAACAAGAATTATCTAAAAAAGATATTTTTGCGCGCCTTTTCCCTTCTTCTCTTTCATACGCAGAATTTTTTCTGCTCTGGTTCTAGTGTAAATATTATGGATTCTGTACAGTATCAATTTCAACAATATTCTTTCTCCGTCTTTTTCCTTTACTTGTTCACGCTTCGGTTAGTTTTTCGCGTTGTTTTTCCTTCCATTTATTCCCCTATGCATGCACCGTGAGGGAAAAGGAGAGTAAATCGTGCAAAGAAAATGTTGCATGTGAAAAGTAAGATGAAAGTATGAAAGAACATATTTTGCGAAGGAAATGTCTAAAATGGAGCATGGAAAATATGAAATAGGAGCAATATTATTTTCTCACCGAGACAAATGGGACAACATTGATTTTTTGCTAATACTGGACGAGAACACTCCAAATGAGGGCATTTCCCGGCAGAGAAGCATTGGATTTGTCCATCTTCGCAGCGGCAGCTCTGACATGCACCCACCTGGAAATGGCATATTTAAAAAGAGGGGCAATCAATGAAAAGCAAAACAGCTAGCGCGTCATCTATAAACGGTATAACATTGCCCCAAAACTAAAACTAACTAGAGGCAGAAGAAAACAATTTAATAATGAGAAAATAAAAAATGCGCTTAAAAGTTTTGAAGGAAGAGTGCAAAATCGTATTACCTTCCATGTCTCCCCATCCAAATAAGTCTTGATTGAATCATCTGAAAGACAATTTTTATTGGCTGCTGATGCCAATCCACTTTGCAAGCTATTTGTGCTGGAATGTTCCATTTCTTGGACGTCCTTTTCTCCATTTCCCTCGTTTTCATTTCCAGTTGCTTTTGGTCTGCTGGGGCACTGGAGGCAGCAATCCACCAGTTTTGGAGCGGCACACGGTGTCGGTGGACAGTCCGGTGCAGAACAAAGCACTTGTCCCAAGTGACATGTACATGTTAGGCATGAGCTCAAAGTCCAAATTTCCCCTTCAACTCGCTCCGTCCCATCCGATGATAAGCAGACGGATACATTCACTTGACTAAAGGAAACGGAAGTTTCTTCCACTGTCGAGAACCAAACATGTCCAAAGAAAAATGAAATTTATGTATATATAATTTTGCAAATATGGTTTTAAAGTGTACTTTAAAATAGTTTTTTTTATATATTATGCTGAGAAAATTCCATCATCACATTTCCACGAAATTCCCCTTTCCAATAAAGGAGCACAGAAGAAACTAGACTTTTCCCCTTGTTATTTGTTACAAAACTATTTTCATTAAATTGTTCGAAAAACTGGATATTCCCTACTGAGGTTCACTTACCCCTTTTCTTTGGCAAAAGCAAACGTTAGTTAGGTAGTCTGATGTCGACTGTACCCATTTTTCCTACAAGAAATTCTAGTTGAAAAAGACTGGAAAATATGCCGCAATACACAACTTTTGCTTAATGTGCATGAGTAGAATAGTTGAAGGGATTGTAGAATGCAGGATCAGTACAGAGAAAAAGAGAAATTCAGAAAGAAGAAAATATATTAGGCTTTTGCTTAACTCTTCCTCCCGGTTTTCCTCCAACTACGTACTTCTTTTTCCATTACGTGTAGTCCAAAACGCATTCATGTACGTATAGATGATGGCGCTCAATAAGCCGATCAAAATGGATCTACGTGACCGTTGCAATACACACCGAGATGAAAACGTTGGTGGTATTTTCATGTGAGAAAAACGGAACTTGAAGTGAAATGCGAACGGTTGAGTCGAGTGTAATGCATTATTATTGGCAACTGGGGAATTTTTTCGTAAGACAGTGTCTGAATGCCGAAGAATAGGGGAAGTGCAAAGAAAGGAGGGACTCTTAAGAATATATAAAGTCATCATACAAACCTGGACATCGAGGACAGCAGTCTCCCGGATAGAAAATGGGATGCTCACATTTCGGCGCTTGGCATGTGATCAAAGAGCACATTTCCTTTCCATTTCGGCAGACACACCGTCTACAGTGGTCTGACCATTCCTCTCCCTCCACGCGTTTCACACCGTCAGAGTCGACAGTGCAGAATACGACAAGGACTCCGGCAGCGGAACTGGCTGAGGAAGATGATCTCGCCTCATTTGAGCCGTAGCCATATCCATACAAGCTACTCTCGTCGTTATCATCCTCGTCATCACTCTCATTCCCATTGTCGTCGTCCTCCTTGTGAGGGTGATGATCGTAATGATGATGGGGACGATTATTGTTATAGTGCTGGCGGTGATGCTGGTGCGGGGAGCTGTTTCCTTCCTGGAAATGGTATTGGTGACCATTAGGCCCGATGAGATCCTTATTATTACCACTACCTGGATTTCCCTGGGGATTCCTTTGATCCAGCTTCATTCCTGAGGAATGAGAGGATGACACTGATGCCAATGACTGATCTAGTGATGAGGATGATGAAGATGAGATCTCATGTTGGTTGCCTTCATTGTTCCCGTTACGTGATCGGGAAGATGATGACTGGGACGATGTAGAAGAGAACACGAGGCCACTCGACGAGTCAGACTCCCCCCTGCACTCGCACGCTGTACAACCGAAGCCATCCACCTTGAATCCCTTTGCACAAGAGAGACTGCATCCAAAAAGGCTCTGGCACTTCTGGCACTCGCACGTCGGACAACCCGCCTTATCCAATCTGAATCCGTTAGGGCAGCTAACGTCCCGGTGACAGTCTCGAAATGGGCAGCTGTCTTTGTCTGGGTGATGCGACGGGCTAATTGGGTGTGGGTGGCCGGAATCAGGAGGCTCATCTAATTTATTTTTGTAGAAAGTATTCAAGGTGGAAAAAGGGTAACAGCTGTACTTACTACTTCGCCAAACGACTTCTCAAAATAATTTGGTACTAAAATTTAACTTACTTTCGCAACGGGGACAGCACTCCCCAGGATAATGTCTCGGATTACTGCAGGAATGTTGACGCTTACACATGGAAACATGACATTGAATTCGGCCTCCTTGGCAAGTACAGTTTGTGCAGGGGTCCTCTTGCCAAGTTTCGCTTGTGTTGTATGCCTTGCCAGCGGCGGAGACGCAACCTACACACGCAGATTACGTAAAGACAACGGGATTTGTACTGTCATAATCGTTAACGTAAACAACACAGCACTAATACTAATAACACAGCATCAGCCACTGGTCCATGGTGCCAGCGCTACAGCCGGATCCTTTTAATCAAATTAGCTCTCAAGAAAGGATCATGCACGCTCATTGCTCATTTCGCATTCATGACCCTCATTTCCATTTCATAACACGACACACACCATCATTATTTATTTTCATGGGAATGAATTCTGGTGTTCGTCAAGCTCCAAGCTGCACGGATAAAACCAACTGCAGCCATATAACTAACGCGTCATATTATTTGAGTGCTTCATACGAGAATTAGATTCGAGGAGAAAAAAATGATTTATGACAAGCAGCGAGCTAGTTGACACGTTAGCTAATGGGCTTTGTCATAGTTGAAGACGTGAGCAGAGCTTTGATTGACATGAAGACGGTCACATGACCCAGTCCTCCATCTCAATCTCTCTGGGAATGATTTTTTTCCCACTTACCATCGCAAACAGGACAACATGATAGTGGTTGTGCCCTCGCCAGTCTGCACTCGGCAGGTACGTCACAGGTGATGGGTTTACACGAGACGAGTCCTTTCTCACAGAAGCAGTGAGTGCATTCCGACTGTACACTCCAGCTCCCACCTGACTTGTAAATCTGGCCGTTGTGAAAGCAATGTCCATCATCTTCTCCGGACAAGGGCAGCTTCTCCTTTGTGCTCCTGGCATTGAGCATATTTTCCCTGGAAGTTCCGTCCAGCAAATCATCTTCCTCATCGTCATCATACCCCTCATCATCCTCATCTTCAAGACTGCCGCTGAGATCGCCAAGGCTTAGATCGTGGCTGTCAAAACCAATTCGCGAAGATGAAGGATGGAGAGAAGACGGGCCTCCATGTAGCTTCTCAGGTGGATGATGATAGTTCTGCTCAGTTTCATCGTGGTGGTGATGCTGGTGAAGGTGATCCTCGTCGTCATTATACTGATGATTGGATTGCGTCTCCCCTGCGGATCCTATTTTCATTGACACACCCAAAAACATGTAAATAAATGCGGTTCTACCAAGTATTCACCAACAAAATGCGCTTCAGAGAGGGAAAACAAGATTTTTCTCATTGTATTGATTAATTATTTTGATTGTCAGTTGACGAAAAAAATACTTGTCAATTATAATTTGGCTACCACTTGTCATTCCATAGTATATCCAGATGAAACAGTTGCCCTATCCTTATACTTATGCAGATGCCGTGCATGAGCTGAATATTAATTTTTTAGCTACTCTAACAAAATGAATAGTAGTAACGGAAGTGCTGAAATCAATCTTTTTGGTCGTACCTGTTAGAAACCTTGCTCCTTGCACCCTCGGCAAGCATTCAAACTTAGGACAACATCCTCCCGGCCTAGCAGTTGCATTCTTAGAGACGTGAGCGTACCATCCTTGTGGACAATCCTTTGGTGAGCAGAGTAGATCCGGGATACACTGACATTTCTGCTGTGGGGAGCTGACCCCTGGACAACAGGAATTTTGGCTGGCAAACCTTTTCTGTGGCTCCAGTACCACTAGACTAGGCAAGCGGTAGCTATCCTCAGGGCAGCTCTCTACTGGAGTGCATTTCACCTGACTACAGTTACCTGTAAGAAAGCAACCCAAATAGGTATATTATTATTTAATTTACAAAATAGATCTACTATCCAACCCGTACACTTTATCTTCGTTTCTTTTTTTAAAAATCCATTTTCGTCTTGTAATATTAAACTTTTTTTTGCGAAAGGATAAGGATGGGCTAAGAGAGTCGGCAAACAAATGGAGCGCAAAAAGCATAAAAAATGCAAAACTGTCATTTTTACAATGAGATAGCGTATACCTTCAACATTGAATTTTTAGTCTGAGGAAAGTATGGTAAATCTATCTGACAAAAAACATCCCCGGGAGAGATATAGAATGAAGTTGGCGGTGGTAGAGGTATGCCGGTGGTTTTTAGATTTTTTCTAAAATGTATGAAATGGAGGGAAAAGGCGCAAGCAACCTGGCTTTTCCCCTGTCCTGAAGTTGATTCATATCCGAAGGTATTTCAAGTTGACGTGAAGTGTGATACTCTGTGAAGCGCTCNCCCTGTCCTGAAGTTGATTCATATCCGAAGGTATTTCAAGTTGACGTGAAGTGTGATACTCTGTGAAGCGCTCATGTATCACTTGGCACTTGTGAGACCGCTTTTTCTTCCTTCCACACAGACACGTATATGTACCTACGCACTTTGCTACACTTCATATCTCTTATCATCATTCCTCCCCTTTTTCTTTTCTTTGAAAAGCAAGTAAGCCATGTCTTCTCCTACCACCACCAAAGCATTTTTCTCTTTGCCACTTGTGAAAAAAGTGCTTTATTTCATTTTAGGCTCCTGCTGCTGCTACACCCAAGGTCCTCTTTCCCACTTCCTTCCTCTTCTCTCTCATCTTACTTACTTAGCAATTCTTTGTGTCGGGTGGGCAACACCTCTCATTTCTCGTTTAAAGGTGAGAAGGATGGAAAGTTATTTTATTTCCTTTTCTCGGCTCACTTTTCATCCTTGCGTGGGTAGGCTCCATAAAAACGAGGGAAAGGCGGAATACATATAAGCGGAAAGTATTTGAAAAGATGAGAAAAAAGGGGTTTCCAGTTTTTTTCTTAATCCCGTGAGATTACATTATTATCAAAAAAATGAAAATATGACCGGTGGAAACCGCTCGACACACATACGGCAGCATATCGCCACCTTCACCTTGGCTGCGTGTGTGGCAAAAGACAAAAGTAATCAAACTCATAAAAAGTCGTGAACAACGACCACCCTTTTCTCCAGCAGGCTATAAGTTTTTTCCACTAACTACAAGGTCCAACTGCCCGAAAAAAATACACAGTTCCTTCTTTGCAAAGTCAAAACAATTTTGTTAATGCGAATTTCTCATAGTGCTCCCATCTTATCAGCTTTCTGCAGATAACAGTACATGTATGACGTATAATTATATAGAGGCTGCTTTTACGAGAAAAGTTTTGCATTTTGTCCGGGCGCAAAAACCAGTGTCCTCTCTCCCAGCAGTACTGAGTAATAGCATGTTTTAAGCTTAAAGTTAAGTTTGACTTTTGGTCTTGTCCTTTCTCAGAGAATTTGCTCACTTGTGCACTCCCACACCAGTCCCCTGCTATTTAAATGACATTTCCTCGAACGAAAGCGTCTCGGCGATTCGATGGAAATATCTGCATAATTAAATTAAAATATATTGTTTCTCCACATCAGTATCAACTTAAATATGTAAGAAAGCAAACAGACATGCTCATTTCCCACATAATATTAGCCTGCTGAAAAGTTCATCCACCAACCCAAAAAACAAAACATCCACGTAGTAATGAATTGTCCTTTTTATGGACAGAGACTGTCTCAGTGCTTTTCTCTCATCCCTAATTTGCACTACAATTTGGCATGATACAGCTATAAAAGTGAACAGGATACGAGAATTTATCACGTGATGTAAACAATACGGTTATTCCAACTTATTTTAGATATTCCCTCAATCCGTGCCCTAACACAAAATGATCAGGAGGACAGCAGCCTCTGATGCCAAAGGAGTATTTGCAAATAGCTACATCTGTTTTCTTTGCAATTTCCTTTTTTGCACTGTCGACATTATCTCTGGCTCCATCAGCCAGGATGGATCAAAATGATCAGATTTCTGTTTTCCCACCTGCTGCAGAAGCCATTTATAATTCTTTTTTAGGGATGCAAAAATTAAATTAAAAATTGGACACAGGAGAACTCAGCCCGCGTAGTCACTTGTCGCTTCTGAAACTGATCATTATCATCAGATGCATATAAACTTTCAGAACTTTTTAGACTTTTAGTGTGGGACATGCAATGCGAAAGGCAATTTCACGCCTTTTCATGTTAACTAAAATATAGACAACTGCTCATGTCCTTAGCGCTTTTTCACACTTTCTTGAAGAAAGGACAGAAAAGTGGTAAGATTTCGTGAGATATGCTTCACGTCTTTCCTGTGATGAAAAAGGAATCAAGATATTACACACACACATTATATGCTGTAGCTTCTCATTAAAAATTATCATCTTATTCTGCTGCGCGCGTATAGGTATCGCCCAAAACAGAAACCATCAGAGCAACCACACACATTTCATTTCACCTCCTCCTCCTCCTTTTTCTCTCTCTCTTACTCTTCAATTTCAATTATTTTTCCACTTGTCTTCTTCTCTTCTCCTGGCACTCTTGTTCTTCTTTGTTATAACTGTAGGCTTGACTTTTGTGGTCACAAGTTGTTGACTTGAGATGCCTTAGCTGATGTGTTTTTGTGTGGCAGTGTGACTGACAGTAATCTCATCATTTGAAAATTGCCTCATTGTCTAATAATTCATTTTTCATCAAAGGAGACGACTAGCATATATGAGCAAAGTAAGTGCGATATTACGTGTAAAGTCACCAGACTGGCGGCCGCTTCGCTCGCCTCCAAAAAAATGAACACGGCGACGGGCAGTTTTTAGGTCAGTAATATTTTTAATCACTGGGATGATGATCCGCAGCGCTTGCGTAGTGTGAGATGCAATTAACCTCATAATTTTTACATTTTCAAAGCAAGATGACTCGTGATAAATGAGATTAGTTACGGGATTCCTCCTATTAAAGCAAATATCATAATGAAGGACCATCAATAACTTCTTTTAGAACCGTTAAATGATAATGATGACACAGAGCAGAGAAGAAAGCTGCGTGGGAAGTTTGCATCATTTGTGCAAACAAAACTGGACTCGACCTCGTAGAACGGTCCTGTCTATTTTTAAAATGTACGACCACAGCCAAAGCGTATCTAATCTATACTAAAATTATATGCAAATACGTCTCTCTAGTTTTTCCTTTTTCCCAAGTTGCATCAAATTAAGTAATCAGTTTTGCCATAAGCAAGAAACCTGCATAGGTGGAGGTGATATAGGGAAAGGGAAAAAGAAATAACTTGAGTTTAAAAAAGCCATCCGTCTCCACCCACACATAAAATGGAGGATGAGAGAGATAAAGTTAAAATAATAACAAGATGAAGGACTCTCTCACAACTAGAATAAAATTACGATTTTTCAATCACTTTCGGTCAAAGCAGTGCTTTCATCTTGCATTCCTATTGGTAAAGTACAAGAGCAGAGGATATAATGTAGGTACTTAATGTACATCGTGCAAGATAAGATAAAAAGGCAATAACAGTCAATAATATTTATTACCCATTAAATTTGCCAAAATAGTTAATAATTTGTATCTTCCCCAATCTTGTCCTTTTGTTCAGGTTCACCCATAAAAAAGGCTTATGTGAAATGTGAACAATGTGACAAAACAAATGACGACTTGACTCCACTTTGTCAGAGCAGAGTCTGGGAATATGACGACAAGGTTCTGATGCGTTTTGTACAAACTGGTAAAAGAAAATTCTGCTTTTTGTTCTCCCTCTCTTCACTCTTCAAAGAAGAGGTAGGAGCAGCTCTCCATTGTCAAAAAGGACATGGCAAGCACCTGATGAAAAATAGCGAAAGAGAGACAGATACAAGAGAGAAGGTAAACAAAAAGTGGACATGAAGACATAACGAAGCAAATAAAATAGGATTTTACGAATTCCCCTTGCAGATGCTAGCTTCGCTTAGCTTGTTGGAAAAAAGGGATTATTACAAGTAAACACAAGTTTGCTCAGAGTTTGCTGCAAACTTTTATTTGGTGTCCACTTCAATTACCATTTTCAAATCTTCCTATCATCATCATCATTAGTTTTGTCATCGTAAAGTAAACTTTGCGTTTTTAGGGGATTTAGTTGAGCAGGAGGAGAACGGCAAGCGAGGAGGAAAAAATATGCAAAGGTATTTATTTTTAAGTTTTTTGGTCAGCAAAGTCAATATTTACTCTGAGACTGTTTATTTTTCCTTTAGGAAAATACATACATTTGCAAAATACTTTTTGCCGTGTGTTTGCATTCTCAAAGCTTCCAATCATCTTTGACCATGGTCATATATATTTTTTTAAAATAAAGTTTGCAGAGTAAATTCCACACTTTTTTGCTGACGTTTCTACCGGCATTCTGTAATAAATTGACGAGCACGAAGAAGGTTGGTGTTTCTCAGAAGTTTCTTTTCACACTGGCTATTTGAAAGTTTACATGTACCATGGCCATTCCATGTAATTGAAAGCTATTAGCAGTAATCATGATCAAATGATGACATTTGAAGGAGTAAATAAATCAAGCGTAGCATGTAAGCGCATGGTTTTTGGCACTACGTATGAATATAAATTCATATAATTGAAACGAATATGAAAGGAAAGGGAAAAAACTTGTCCTTTTCTCGTTCTCTCTCTCGCTGATCCGAGTAAGCTCATATAATCACGCAATCAAACTAGTCAGAATTCTAAACGGAGGGACTTTAAAGTGCCAATTCATATTATTAAGGTCTTTATCGAAACTTTTATC
>JAHZND010004630.1:0-11860 GCA_027744115.1 Acrocyrtus sp. NNG-2020 | reverse complement strand
AGTGGGAAGATCTTTGGTTTCCCCATTGTTAAATCTTGCCAGCGATATGAGCGATAGAGTAGATGGTAGGTGTGCAAAAAAAAGAATATGGTGATGAGCCTTTTCCTTTTTCATATCGACCGAAAGTGCTCTTAAAAGGTAATTATTTATGCAAGGACGATATTTCTATTCACACATGAGCAATGAAGTGGAATTTTCCTGTAGTGGCTGACTCTGCAGATTTCATGCTGAATTTTACTATCTGTATGAAGGGACTTTTAGCGAGCTTTCTGTAGCAAATTACAAAAATAATTTTACAATAGCGGATGAAGTTGGTAAATTGGTTCACAATTATTTTATACCAACTGGGAAATTGAGATGCTGGAGACGAGCAAGCGAGCTTCTTCTTCGAAATTGCAGAACAACAACTTTGCCAGATTGATTCCGTTAAGTAAACTTCTCTGAGCGAGAACAAAGCGAATCATAGAACCGCCATTAAATAGAACAAACTAAAAGATGGAAAGACAAACTTCTAAATCTATTGCGAAACGAGGGATTTATGTTATATTGACCATTATAATGAACGATGGATGCTCTGCTGGAAATTCAATCAAGGTCATTTCATACATTAAGCTTGGGCTTTCTTTCTACATCATGCTCCACAGACAAACACTATCCAGACGAAAACTAGTCAGCTGCAATTAAAAGCGGCTACAGATAGATCGCTAAAATAGATAGATTGATGCAAAGATAGATCGGGCCAGGAACATGACACACTACAATTTAATATACATCCTTCGTTATCTACTACATATCTGGAATAAAGCAAGGCCCTTTCTGCACTAATACTCGTTCAGTTTTAATAGAAGGTTATTTATAGCTGGCTAGTTTTTTTTGGCATTTAAAGGTTAGCTAGTTGCAGCAAACGCTTTTAGGAACCGGTATGCGAAGAGTCTAAAATCTAGTTGGCATTCATAAATTTTGGAACAAGCATACTTGTCGCGAAAGATTACATAGCAGATAGCAGTAACATCTGTTACGTAAAATTTAACTTGCGTAATGGGAATTTTTTTTATTTGCCTATTTACTGTTTTGCGTTGAATGCCTATAAGTTCTCCGTAGAGGTTGGTCATGACAAAAAACATTTTTTAGAAACATTTAATGCAAATTTGATGTCAAATGAAGCTCACATAAAATTGGAGAAACAAGATTTTTTGGCTCCTTAACGTACTATAATTATTACAGTATAAGACAGCTGTATAACGGTATGGCGTAACGCATTTTATGCTGAATCAGGTGTCGACTGGATAACGCTAACTTAATCTGATAATTAACTTGACTGTGAAGGCTTATCGATGTCGTCAAAAGAAAAATCATTTTAGGTTCTATGAACGTCACTCTCATAATGGAATATGTTCTCACTCCTTTTTTTCTTGTGGTAGTGCAAGAGCGTCTCACAAGGCAAATTGCTGAGGCCGTTCTGAAGGCAATTGAGCCACGTGGCGTCGCCGTTGTGTGTGAGGGAGCGTAAGCAACAAATTATTTACAGTGAACACGGAAATGTCAATGAATCGTGATGCAAATTAGATAAAAATGATGTCATTTTATTTTTTTAACAGTCACATGTGCATGGTCATGAGAGGAGTGCAGAAAATTAACAGCAAAACTGTCACCAGTGCAATGCTTGGAGAGTTCCGTGAAAACGCTAAAACCCGTGAAGAATTCTTAACCTTCTGCACCTCGAATAAGTAAATCATCACTCGAGACAGTATATAAGCACACGTACAAGAAATCTCTTTATTTTATATATTCGAGAGTCATTTCCAAAAAAAAATTAACAGGGGAAAGAGAAAATAAAACCGAAATCAGCTAGGCAAAAACTGGCTAGCTAATACTAAATATTTAAGTATCTCAGTAGGAGCAAGAAAAAAGTGTGTTTTAATTGGTGAAAAATATGCCCTGTCCGTATTTTCTTTTCGAACAGATCATCTCGCCCTTACGTCTCCATCCATTGATCGAAAAAATGTGTGGTGGTGGGAAAATGTGAATGGCAAGGAGTAGTAGAGCAGAGCGGTTTTAAGTTGGGGGTTTTCTTTCTTTGGATTTTACAGGGTTTTTATTTTTTTTAATTAGCTAGTTTTATTTAGTTTTTACCTGGTAGTGTGGTTTTCGATTATGCGAGTGCGTAATTTAGAACAAAATAATTCCAAGTAAGGCAATTACTGTGTAAGAATAAGAAAGGGACCATAATGTTGCTCTTAAAATGGTTACATAGTAGAAGTACATGTTGCGATAGATTGTAGAAATATTTTAAAGTTGTGACAGCCTAAGAAATAGGTACACACATACAATACCTCTTTAACGTATTCTGTAAAAAAATTTCTAGCGCTCATCAGATTTTTTGTTTGTAATTCTCACTTTGTTCATCTTCGTTGAATACTGCCAGTCTCTGTATATAATTAATGAGAAAATAATTTACGGTGCTGTTTTGCTGAAAATGTTCATTTCGCTGTAAGCTTAACTAACGCCCGTGTTCAGTTTATAAGTTACACCCACTGCCTTTAGGTTTCGTGTTTGGCTAATTTGATACTAAATTTTAAAAATAATTTTTGGCACTAACGCAATAAAGCTAAATGAAAAATGTACAGCGATATTGTAAAACACCTGGGACCAAATTTTTTGCCGGCCTACTCAAAAATGTGAGTTGAAATTATTTAGCTGGGTATGTAATTAATACGTTTAAGTAGTTACAATAAATTTATAAGCAACACTGTTGAAAAGTTGCTCGTTGACAATCTTTCTCAGTAGTTTGGTGTACATAAGGCGTACCTATTCCATTCCAGTTAAGAGACCAAACACTATTCCAGAGTTTCATTCTGCTTCCTCAATCAGAGAAATTACAGTATTTGAGAAGATAAGTGTAAAGTACGCTTTCCGGGTACTAAAACCATCACCAGACACGTGCTAATATTGACGTAGTATCAAATTACATGTATCCTGCTTTATGAAATAGTAGCCACAGCACGTAACTTGAAATCGACAAATGAATCAATATCGGGTTATCGGGTCCAAGGATAAATTAGATTGTAGGTTGATAGTAGGAGTTGGGATTGTAGTACTGTTTAGTGTTTATTAGCAATATTAGCATTCACTTCTAATGTACTTGAGTTGTGAAACTCCGTGTAAGCAGAAACTAATAAAACAGTTAAAACATCTTTTCTTTCAGCAGCAACCAAAAAAGTCCACTGGTAAAACTTTATTTTTCATGTTTACTCAATGTAATTACGATGCAAGCATACATTTTAATGATTTCGCTTGATTGTTCGTTAATAGAACTGATAAAAAGTACGGCATTTAATTCAAAATCACTAGCACTAGCCTCTTAACCAAATTCATCCAGCACGCTATTTTTCTAAGTGTAACCTACTAAAGCTACAGCTTTACTAGAAAATGCTGTATTTTGAAGTTATTTCTGAAGCAGTTTTGCAACTCCTAAAAAATTATTGATTTCACTATTTAGTATCAAAATAAAAATGAAAAGGCAGCTAGCAATGAAATCAAAATCAAATCGAATTAAATTGAAATTGGATATGAAATGCTCATCGAATTACCCCGTTAATTCAATTCAATCAACTATAAATTGCTGATGCCTTACTCTAGTAGCCAAATATGTACAAGTAATACATATACCGCAATGTGACATTTTTCCTTTGACTTGATTGCACAACATATTTATTGAATTTTCCAGGTTTCCCCAAATTGCACTAAAACATAAAACGCTTGGCAGCATTTTAACAATTTAGAAACTGTATTTACCAACACAAGTCCAATGCAGACGACAAAATTTCTTATGCCACACGCCACCATTTGGTATAACTTCTTTTCAGAAAGGAGCAAAGAACTTTCTTGTCCAGTCTCCTCAAGGAAATCCACAGCTTATAGCATTATTAGGCTATTGGGTAGCGTCACTTTCTCTTCGAAAGATGTCGCGCTCACATGTTTGCAGACAGAGAGTCTCCAACTTACATATCGTTTTACAAGCGACACGGAAACAACTGCTTAAACAGAGTTATCAATGCCATAAAAAAGTCAATCAGATATTAATATTAATTGATGAACAACGGCAATATTTTCTTAAATAAATTATATTAAAAAGTCTAAATTACATGTTTTACTTCTCCTTTCATTTCCCTTTTATTCTGACATTATCATAAAAATTTACTTTACAAACTTCCATTTTTTCCCTATATCAGCATCACTAATTTATTTACAAATCGCTGTCTTCCCAAATCAACTGTCTGTAAATTGCATGCATGCGCTGCACAAATCGATGAAATTATCTTGCTAATGAAGCAAGCTCGGAAAATCTTGCTATTTCATTTCACTCTTACTCAAACTCAGCGTTATAAAATGACTGCGGACACCAGCTATCACTGATTTAGCCGTCACACAATAGCCCGAATTGACAATGACAGAGCGTATTTACTTACGTAACGTGTATCTAGACGGAGCAAGCTCTCCCTCCATTGCCTCCTTCTCTAGCTCTTGCAGAGTGAGTGAGCAGCAGGGAAAACGCTTTAAAAAAGCAGAGAA
Source organism: Acrocyrtus sp. NNG-2020 (assembly GCA_027744115.1). Taxonomy (NCBI): domain Eukaryota; kingdom Metazoa; phylum Arthropoda; class Collembola; order Entomobryomorpha; family Entomobryidae; genus Acrocyrtus; species Acrocyrtus sp. NNG-2020. The sequence goes on along the minus strand of JAHZND010004630.1, from coordinate 7,288 downwards.
AATGCAAAGCCCCTTCAACAAGAGACGTTAGTTGTGTGCGTGAGTTCCTCCACGTAGGATGTACGTAGATTTGTAGCTCTTTCTCACTCGTCTTCCCATTTTCCTTCTGCCATTTCTCTCCCAATCTTAGTTTTCCCCTTTTACCCGTTCCACACTCCGACCTCCCCTCCTCTCCTATTTTGCCTTCCACTTCCTCATAGAAGAAACGGTAAAATTACTATACATTTCCCTTCAAACTTTAAACAACTCCCACAACTCAATCCAGTAAAATCTCAAAGTTAAGAACCTTTTTTTTGAGTGCCTGTACACAATATTTTTAGAGTGTTTTTAGACCAGTTTTTCTCTACAGTACGAATGTGTTAGGAATGGTGGGTGTATGGCTGTTGTAATTAGTTAAGACTATTTAAACTAGTTGACGTTACTATTACCACTACTTTTCTAAGTCTGCCCTGCAACTTAATAGTTTTACGAGTAAAATCTAGTTAGACTCCAAAAGTAAAAAAAAAATCTTCCGCGGGAACTTTTCCAATTCAGCTAATTGTAAAAAGAAGTAGTTGGAGAACGTGACTCCATCCAGTTCTATTTCGTTTTTTTGAACACGCACTTTCTTCCCGGCAAAGTTAAAAATAGGAAAATTAGCGGAGGATATACAATACAGAGTTTTGCAAAGCGGGAAACCTAAAAAAAACTTTTTTATGTCCTTAGTCCTTATTGTCGAACAAATTAACCATTTCGCTGTCGTATTGAATTTGATGTTGTTTGTTAAAAGACCCTAGAGTGCCACCTGTAATGACATCAAACAAAAATATATAAAGTTTATTAAGTGTAATGTGTGCAATCGCTTTTGCTACTGAAAGAATGGCTCTTCCTAAAGTAAAAGTTGTGAATGAAAGTCGGCCGAGAATGTAAACTTCATGTTTAATATTTACAGTAGCGTTCAAACATTCGCATTTTAGTAGGAGTTTGAAAAAGGAGGTATCGCACACTGTGTTCCTTCATTTCATTTTGACAGTTGCTGTTGCTACTACGTTAAAAGGCAGGCATTTTGTACCAAACTATAGTATTGGAATTGAAAATGTCACGTGTGGCTACAGCTAATTTTCAAAATTGGCAGATTGGCTCTGAAACTGAAATTTGATATGCGTTATCAGCCTGCTTCAAATCATAGTCGTATTTACTTTTTTATCCTTACGTGATGAAAAAAAAGTAGCTGCTAAACTATATAATTTTGTTGCTGTTATGTCTGGTGTGGACTCGTAGTTTTTAATTACTCACAGTCAGTGTCAAAGCCGTTGATTCAGTAGTATTCCTAATTAATAGGCATTTTCTGCTGCTGTGCTCAAAGTCAGTAAAAACCAAACACGGCAAAAAAAAGTTATATATTTGCCCGTTTTTCTCTCTTTAATTAACTTTTGCACGAAGAGAAATAAGTAGTGCTGCGAGGAAACTTAATTTTTGTGACAGTCCGACACTAATTTTGACTTTGATGTGTTGATTTGAGGGCAAGCGGAGAGTGTTACTGTTTGCACTGAGCAGTTATTTTGATACCGTGAAAAAGAGTTATAGTTAGGACAGTTTTTATGATGTGGCCGTCATACTCGGTATAAGATTGTGCTCTGGCTCTAGTAAAGTCAACATCTACCCGGAAAAGTATGACCGAGTTGGGGTTGTCTAGCTGATAGCTGTAGAGTTTGGGAGGACGTTGCGTGGGTGCACACAAACATAAGGGAAAAGCAGTGAAAGCAGAAGTCTGGCAAGTTTGAGACAAGTCTAGGTACTGTTTAGCTCACTTTCTGTGAGTAAAGCCAAAACCCGTCGTTCCTCCAAAAGTTTCATGAGTCAACGAAAAGCCGTAAAATGACGAAGCCACGTGGAATCTCATGCTTTCTCCTCGCAACAACTTTCCTCTACACCATCGTTGGTAAGTTTTACTCTTCCAGCTCTTTTCATTTTGCTGTATCCTGTAGTTTTTGTACATATAAATATTTACAACTATTTCCCCATGCAATATTGACTACCTCCTTCCTCCAGGAGGAGGAATTTGGCGAAGACAATGGAAAACCCTAAAAAAGAAGGGGCTTCCTTCTCGTATATCAGATTGCAATGGCAAAATACACATAAATTTCTAGTTGTAGATTAGAAATGGCCCACTATTTGAAAATTTGGGGCGCTCAATAGACTGAAAATTGGATAGTTCCATTTTATTGCTTGCGATGGCAAAATGAACTTTGAAAGGCTCTCTCTAGATTGGCATTACACGATGAGAAAAGCCTCCAAAATTTCATTACAACTTTTCACACAAGTATCATCTGCTTTTTTGCTGATACAGCTCAATCAACACTGATAATAATCCACTGGCCATTGATGCAATTAAGAGCTTACCATTTTCCAGCTTTGACTTTCCCTACTGCCAAGCACAAACTTTTTTTAGCATCACGTTGTAGATGAAATGGTTCCTTTCTATTCAACTTTCGGGGAATAAAAACGAGTTTCCCATTCACATTTTTACGCTCCTTCCTTTTTATAACTATGGGAAGGCCATATATTTTATAAAAGGAGCTCTCTAAATGCATTTTCAGATGCAGCTCGTAAATACACAGTAAAATAGAACGGAGAGCTTCATTTCACTTAAGTGCATACCATTTTCACCGTCTTTCTCTCGCACAAGGCGGCGTAATAGACTTTTTTTTCTTATCATCACCAAACCCCGCTGCCTCCGTCCTCCGTTTTTGGACTCCCTCTTTTTCCTTTTCTCACTTGAGCAGCTGTTCAGTTTGTTTTCTTGGTTAAAAGGGATAACTGCATAATCGCTCACGGAGGGAGCAATATTAGGAAAAGGCATATTCTGGAGGAATCCACTAATATTAAAAGCATATACGTAAGTTACAGCCAACGGTACCGTTAGTCATACCATTTTTATATAAGGAAAGGGAGATTGTATATAAGCAGCCTCAGCTTTGGCTGGAATGCACAACATAATTTCGTAAAACTTCCATTGTTCCCCTCATCTCACTTTGTTCCTCACACAACCAACAAAACCAAACTAGCTAAGCTGGCAGAAAACTGAGTTTCTTCCCTCCTATCTTCTCGTTCTCGTTCTGGTGAGAAACTGAAAGTTCCACTTTTACCAGGAACCTTTTTCCTCTTTCTCTGGCTTATTGCATTTTATACTGAGGAGTTTTAAAATATATTTTCTTGGCTATACCACTCCCTTTTACGTTGCGTAACTTTTGGCTATATCCGCTCAATCTATATACCGGACGAATAGTAATCTGCGGAGCGGTGACAAAGCAGGGGACATGGATTGCCACTCCGCACATAAACGACATCCCTTTTCCACCCTTGAACGGCAGTACTATATATGCACACTGCAAGAAAACTGTACAATAGATATGTGTTTAGTGCTGGAAGTAGACAAATAAGTTTTAGTCAGTCGCAGCTCTGACAATATTCCACTCTAACACGGTGCATGTTTCCTTGCATTATCTACTTACTCATGTATATTACCGCAGCATACGTCGTAAGGCATTTCACTTTTTTTCGAGTAGATTCTCCTCCATTTTTATTCCCATTGACTGGCTTGAGTAGGTATATTTCTCCCTCCGCTCTCTAACGTGATTTCCTCTATTTCAATAATGCCACAGGAGCTGGCGATCACCAGAAAAAAGGGAATTTTTTGGAGTGTGTGACAATAACTGTAGAGTAAAAAAAATTGCCAAGAGGGTACTCATTCCTTACCCCTCTTGCTTTTTACTTTCAAGGGCGAGCGTAATACCCACTCCACTTTTATCACTTTTTTGTTGTATGTAGAAAAATGGGAGTACGAATAGAAAAGTTAAAGAGCACTTGCATACTAGTCTACGGTAAAGAGCTATCATCTTTTTTTTGAGTTGGCAGGTGAAGTAGTATAGCAACTGCTATTAAGCCAGTGTAGACTGTTGTTAGTAGGATTGAGTTTTAGAAGGGAAAAATTAAAAAAGACAGATTTTTTGTTATGTGGGCAGAGATTTCTTTTCATTCTTTTCATTTCACGCGATGAAATGAGATACCTGGCCTTACTTTTATATTCATGAACTTATTACGAAGCATATAATAAGCTAACCTTTGCCGTTTCCCTCTTTCGACCTGTCTTCAGCTCTGCTACTGGTAGTGAGGAAGAAAAGAGAAAAAAAAATTGATAAGGGCATGTAATATGATATTATCCCGCCTATTCAAACTGGATAAAATGGGAGTATGCACACCACTGTCTTGACTCAAGACTCTTGAGTTGATGGAAGGTCTTATCAAAAAAATCTTTTCCATACACCATTAAGAACATGCACTCGTTACTTGGTGAAAACAGTGAAATGGAGAAGGAAGGAGGTATTTTGGCATTGTTAAGAGTTGAGGGCTGGCGCAGCAGTTTTTTATATATTTCTACACGAAATGTTTTTAAAAAGGAGCACTCCACGATAGGAAAAGTGAGTGAATGACGGGGGAGCAGCAGCAGCTTCGTGGTTCCGTCCCGGTTTGTCAGGAATCCGGAACGAAACAAAAAAAAAGTAAGCGAGAAGGTAGTAAAAAGATGGGTGTAATAATCATGGTGGTGGTAGTGAGTAGTGGCAGGCTCGTATCAGTTGAACTAGCTTGAGGGGGGAAAACGAAGTAAAAAACTGGCTGTTTTTAAAAGGGAAAGTGAAAGGGAGCCACAATACTACTTTACAGAGTGGAAGAGTGAAGAATGATATTCCTTTTTTGGTTTTTCTGTTTTCTTCCATTCATTACATGTGTGTGTGCTGGGGTAGACGTGAAAACTTAAAGCACAATTGTATTCATTCTTCTCTTACAGAATGTATATATCATGTTCCCTTTTTTTCCCTTTTCAGTTACGTCACCACCGCAAGCTAGCGCGAAACAGAAGCATTTACAAAACTTGTCGTTTTCCTTGTTATATGCTTAATGCGAGCTACAATTTCTTTCCATGTAAAGTGTCTATTTTTGCTGAAAACTGTTTTGTAGCCCGGTTTTTCCCTTGTTTTCCTGTCATCAGTTTTTTTTTCGTGTTTGGTTTGTTTGAGAACTGAATGAGGTTTCTCTTTTTTCGAGCTCAGTTTTAATTTGGAACCAGAAAAAAAGTCAATGACGTGGGCTCAGAATTTTTTTATTTAGGAAAACCAGGAAAATAATGCCGCCCTTTTCCTCTGTACAATCCCTTTTTTTACTCGGTAGCTCAAACTTATGTAAATTATTTTTTTTCTGTTTATCTCTTCCACTTCGCTTTCGCTTATTTAAAAAACTTTCTTTTTCCATTGTTATGATGATGACGATGAGGATGACAATGCTGGTGATGGTAGTTTAAAACTGCTTTGGCTTGTAAGAGTAAAAAAAAACGATTTCTCGTTTTCCTTGTTGCTGTCTTGTACTTTGTTTCCCCTTTTCTTCCGGTTTTCCCCCGAAACACACATGTACGTGTGGGTATATGCAAACAGAAAGAAACGACGAGACAAACAAAGATTTACATAAAGCAAACATAGCGCAGCACACAATTCGCTGCGTTTCATACACTGTATACCTAGTGCCGTTTCTCCGTAGAAAATGATACAGGAAAATCAGTGAGGAATTCGGGGTAGGGAATAATGCATGGGCCACACAAAGATAGAAAATCTATTTTTTTCTTTAAGCTGATGCAAACGAAATATGGTAATGTGCTATATGTGCTCTGTACTTAACATTTAAGATGAGGGGAAAGTTCATTTACACTGTTGAGTCGATGGCTCTGGGTGCAAGCTGCACTTTCAATCCCTTTCTTTATTCGTACTCATAAAAATCCCGAAATGGTTCTCCTTCCTGCTGGAGTTAAATGAGACAAGCGGAGGTCTGCTGATGAGAACTGGGAAAAGGGAAGAAAATAAGCTTTGTGCAATTTAAATGGGCAAGTGTGGAATAGTTGTTTGAGTCGTGTGCGGCTGCCTGATAGGATAAGTAGGTACTACAACGGGGTTTTTGTCTGCATGAGCACACTCCAGTTTTCCATGTAATAGTGAGTAAGAGTAAGATGCACTTTTCCGTTGTTCCTAGAAAAAGAGTGCAAGGAAAAGAAGGGAGGGCTATCTGCTTTGCAATATTATGAGCCCTGAAAACTTGCTGTCATATGGAACTGTGCTGGAGCAGTAAAAATGAAGTTGAGGAGAGGCAAAGTGGCTGGATGTATGCACGGAAAAGTATATTGCACTGGGAAATTAATCCATTTCGTTTTATGAGTATTTTGTATGAGTCATTCTGCTGTAAAATAAGGAAGGGGAAAGCCATGAGCGGAGCGAACTGACAGGAGGAACAGGCGAGCTCAATGCACTAAACATTGAAGACCGTTTGATAACCAACAAAAAATGCGGAGATCTCGTGTAGTATTTATATTTGAGGGAGAGAGTATAGTACTGATACTGATACCGAAATGAAAAAATGGTTAGGTAATGGTTTCATTGTCAAGTGTGGATTCAAACATAAAGTTTTGGACGGGCTGTAGTACGTTGTGTGTATAAATAATGAAAAAATGATGTCTTATTGCTACCCCTAATCTAAAAGGCTTTTTTGCCATCGTGAGCCAGTGAAAATCTTTTTTACGCATATGCTCTCTGACTTGGTTTCGCAGCGCCTATGCATACATGGACTTAAATGGAGAAATTTTCAGAAACAATTTATTTTAATAGATTGGCATGGTCAATGTCCAGAATATTGCCAATTATTATTTTGGCTATTAGTCATTAGGTTATTGTCTTATTTCAGCACATGTAGTTCCGTGATACTGTCTGCACACATCTTCATATATGTAATGGGTACCTAGTTCTTTATACTTAAATGAGCGACGTCGAAGCTAGCGACTCTGAAGAAAATACAAATGAATATTATTTAATTTTTCCCGATTTTTAAAGAAAAACAGATAAGATTGCGTTTCCTTTCTTCTAATATGTAATGAATATAATAAACAGTTCATGTTGCTGGCAGATCAGATAAACAATTGAAAAGTAACATCAAATATATGAGCCTTATTTCTCAATGTACTCGGACGGTTTCGTTCCAAATTAACTAGCATAAAATGGTTATCGTTTTCAAAACTGTCTGCTTCATTTGAACATCGCAATTTCAACATAGCGCTACTATGAACCCGCCGCAATATTTCTTGTAATAGCATGAGAGAAAGTGGCTGTAATGTACATAAGTAATAGTAATAAAGGCCTGTAGAATTGCCACGTACGACCTATCGACATAATATCTACTTTTGAAGAGCCAGGTCGTATCTCAACTTTTTTTT
>JAHZND010004629.1:0-21078 GCA_027744115.1 Acrocyrtus sp. NNG-2020 | reverse complement strand
TACAAAATTTATGCCGTTGCTCTTCTAATCCAAAATTTATGAATGGGCAGCAAATGTAAAAAGTAATCATAATCAGAGTGGGAGCAATCCTGAGGAATGTAATTGGCCTTTTTTATTTGCAAACGAGATGTATTTATAGGGGGAAAAGAGAAGAAGTAAAAAAATATGTACCTATGCGGCTGGCTAGCAAGGGAGAAAAAATAAATCGTGTAAAAGCATTTCTCTTCGCTGCTCTACCCTCTGATGTCCTGGTTTTTTTGGACAAGAATAGTGAAAAATTATGAATGAGTGACAATAAAAAATAATTTTTCCTGACATGACGCTATATCCACATGTTGAGAGTGGAGAACATGAGCGGAATGAAAATGGTTTTGTAGAAACAGTCAAAGCTGAAAATTTATTGTTTTAAAAAAATCCCCGTAATTAGTCTTTTGCTCACTTTACTAGTAATCTAAAGTAGATGCGGAGCGGCATTTTTTTGTATATAAATTGTTCAGAACACAGCCCCAAATGGCTTTACACCAGCACGAAGAAATTCACGGGAGGGTGAAAAACGGGATATATTTTTATAAAAGAAAGAAATTAAAATTAATCTGGCAGAAATTTGCCATGTACTTTTTCGTACCTATTTGGTGATTTGCGATTGGAATTAAAACAATAAACAAGAAAGTAAATGGGCATAGCTATGAAAATGTATTTTCATTGTTTTCTAGTTTTAGCTAGAGACAGAGATACTAGTCACTAGCTGTTTAAGTTTAGTGAGTAGTGAAAAAAGGAGGAATATAAAAAAAATTAAGAAATTTCGTGAAGCCATTTAAGAGTAGAGTGCAGTTTCTGTAGTCACTGCATGTGGCCACTATTAATGAGTTGAGGAGAGTAAGTAGCAGAAACATTAAAAGTGTACGATAAGGAATTTTTTTTGTCTTAGCTCATGTTAAAAATTGGTCAACAAGAAGGACAGTGTGGTTGGTGGTGGTGGTGGTGGAGTTTTAAAGAGAAACTAAATATGCATAATATAGTTTACAAGTGGCTATTCCTATTTCGCCATTTTCCTACCCTCTTCTCGTCTCTAGCTCTGTTTGCATTTGGGAGGGTTCATCAAGATTAATTGCCATTGTTGTTCTTATCCTTTAAGAAAAAAATAAGAAATAAGAGCTGTTTCAAGAAGTCGTTATAAGAAGGGAGAGAAAGAAGAAATGGACGTGATTTGGTTCGCAAAAGTGCTCATCTATTCCGCTAAAAAAATATACACATTTTGAATAGAAGAGCTTGAGAAGATTAGAGCGCTGCTGCTGCTCACTGTTCTGTTACTTGTTTCCTTTTTGCACCGTACCTGAATTCAATCTAGTATGTGTGCCTAAATCACACGAACTAGGAGTATCGATGTGTGATGTGATCAGAATCAGATGCCTAAATATCGAACAAGATGTAGCGGAGAAGGAAAAGATGCTAATAGAACAACAATTATACTTATATTCGCTATCTCTCCCTCCTTTTTTTATTCCGATATCACCTCTAATAAATACTTCACCTGCATTACATTGCTCATGTCATGTTTTTTTTTTATTTTCGTGGACTGCCGAACCTGTTCTCGTCTAAAACAGAGATTTTCATTGATTAAATGAAAAAAAAGTATATTTTTTTTATTTCTAAACTGTTTTTTTTCTTTTCGTTACCTCTCTAGGAGAATACGGGAAAAAGGAGGATTGCGCGGAAATTATATTGGCACCACACACAGTAGTGTACTAACTGTGACGATGATGATGGGGGACGAGGCTCTATTCAACCTCAGGTGGGATGCGCAAAGGTCAGCCCTACTGGGCTCCATGGCATCGTTGTACAGAGAGGAGGCATTTGTGGACACCACGATCGTGGCGGACAATAAAATTTTCAAAGCTCACAAACTCCTCCTGTCAGCCAGTAGCTCTTATCTTAGAAATATTCTTGAGGTAAGGCCGAGAAAAAAAAAGAAAATAGATTTAGTCACCTTTTTAGTAAAAAAATCTATATATTAATAATAATAACACGAAGAAGAAAAAATATTCTCCTCCTCCTGACTAGCTTCTCCTTCTGCTTCTTTCTTCTTCGCTAGAATAAAATAGCCAGGTAATATTTTTCTTATAGGAAATGCTTTCAGAGTGATGCAACAAGTAGTAAGGAAAAAAAAAGTGGTGAGGGAAAGGAATGAAAATAAATATTAATTTTATGAACATGATACTGACTGAAATGGCTTCAGAATGCAATTTAAGTAAAGTGATACAATCTTGATCTGTTATAAACTATTAGGTGTGTTGTATGATGGCTGTTGTTGGTGGCTATGAGGCTGTCCTGTTATAACTTAGCATGGTGCACTATTACTATGCAGATTATATTACCATTTGCAATGCATTCCTTTGTCACTGCCACTTTTTTTTTACACTGGGTGCCACTACAAACTACAGAAAAAAAATCTAGTCAGGAGAAGGAGAAGAAGGAGAGAAGTTTATTTTCCAATTCCTCCTCTCCCTCCATTCTCTTTTTTCTTACGTGAGCTAGGATGCACGGAGTATGTCGCTCCGCTGTTGTTGGGAAATTGATTTTTTGACATTTTTACGATGATGTTAATGATGATGATTATTTGTGTGTAGAGCGTGCCCAGTACTCAACATGCAGTGATTTGTATGCCTCAAGTGAGCTCCATTGACATGAGCAACCTTCTCAGATTTATTTACGAGGGCCAAATTAAAATCAGTCGAAGATCTCTCAGACCATTTTTGGCCACTGCGAAACTCCTCCGAATTAAAGGGATGGACTTTGAGCTGAACGAGGTAAGAAGAAGAAGGGAATGAAATAAAAGTGGAAATTTTTAGAGTTCACACTTGACTCACCTACAGTAATGCCGTATAACTTGAGCCATTCTGTATATTTTTTTACTATTTTACGCCCTTTTAGACTATTTAATGGTGAAAAGTCATTTTGCGGATTTGTATATGCACCAGTTAGAAAAATAACTTTTGTAGGTGCATTATGTACTGCATGAAATAGGAAAAAGATTAGATTATCTTTGGTGACGGCATTCCTCTTTGATTGTCCTTGTTAGGATCTTGACGTAGCTCTACCACCACCTCATCACACCAATCACCACCATCAGAGTTTACCATCACCTATCAATCAGCACGGTACAAAGCGCTCCCTTCCTTCTGGAGGTGACTCCACTAACAATAACAACAACGGGGAGGAAAGTAACCCAGCAGCAGATCAGCATTCCCCGTCCAAGAGGAGTACACCGCATCAGAATGATGAGGATGGGAGAAAAACGCCGGGGGCGAATGAAGACGAGCAGCAGTCGGATACCGTAACGAGTAAAAGTAAAGGGTCAACCGGAAGCATAGCGAGTGCAGCTTCTCCTTCTTCCCATAACAATAACGAAAATAACAGCAGCAATAACAATAACGGAGGAGCGATGGAGCGTCCCTCGTCACGGTCCGTGGGTGGAGGAAGCGTTCACAGTGAAATGGACATGATGGGATGTTCCGGTGGTGAGGAAAGCAATCACAGTAATAGTATGGAGCCATTGCAGCTTATCTCCATTTCCAGACTTGCAGCCGCTTCCGCTGCAGCAGCGGATAATGAGCAGAATGAAGGTGCTTTAAATCTTGTGGACCATCATGGCAGTGATAGGATGAATTTTGGGGATCACGACAGAGAGGATAGAGACGATATGATGAGTAACGGAGGACATCACGATTATGACGATGATGAAGATGACGATCACCACTTTTCTATGTCTATCCAGCCGGAAGTGAGTCTCCGGGAGTCAGATGAGTCGTACAGTGTTCATAGTAATAATGAGCGCCGGTCCAGTCATCATTCCTCGCCTCACTCCTCCCTGGAAATTAAGCAAGTTCCAAATTTGCTAACGGGAAGTGCCTTTGCAGGGCTTCCTTCCAGTTCCGGAATGACAATGACCCCATTTGGGGGCTCCTCCGCACTTCACAACTTACAAGCGCTGAAAAATCTAAACAAACTTCGCCCACTCATACCAAAGGCAGCCCATCAAAGTTCAAGTGTAGCTGCAGCAGCAGCAAGTCAGTTTCAGAGTATGAGTGAAGGGATTCTTATGAGGATGATGAGGGGTGAACCACCTCATCTTGGACATGGAGGGGCAACCAGTGGAACCAGTGGTGGGAGCAGTGGTACTTCACTAAAACGGGAACCTGGAGGCTCATCCTCCTCCTCCTCATCTGTTCTTAGTCATCACGCCTCCTCCTTCTTTGATCTCGGCCATGGGGATACGTAAGTGATGATTTTTAATTTTTTCCGTTTTTTCCTTTTAGCATGCTAACTACGTGATGTAGTACGGCTTGCAGCAGAGCATCCCACATTAATTATGCAAAAAGGCACCAACAGGGATATTCTTCTCGGCTGGAACTGGTTTTTCAGCCTCATCACTCTTTCGCACATATAAATTCCTATTATTATCGAGGAAGTGAGGAAGAGCAGCGGATAGCTAGTCCCAAAACATTCAATTTTTTTCCTTAAAATATTCACCCCTATTTACCATACCAGGTTGAATGATTCCTGTCTTAGAGGATGGCGATGAGATAGTGGAAGGAGGTTAAAAGCGTACATAGAAATAGAAGTAAAAGAAAATGTGACAAGGAGAAAAAAGCGTGATGATTGTATTTAGGAGCAAATTGTCTAATCATAGCAAAAGGCCATGTCCCTGGGTAATACTAGAAATGTTGAGCTGGTCGGGTTGGTTTGTTTTGGATTGTTGCAAAAATCAACTTTTTTCTCTGTTTTTTATCTTCCTCTTTAGCTTTTAATGATTGATCGGTAAGCTAGCATCAATACGTAAAGAAGGTGTAAATAAGCCACTTTTTTGTAAGGATCTTCTATGTACACTAGCAAAAAAATTGTTTTTGTTTATTGTTCGAGCAACAAAGGAAGAGTAAGTGGAGAGCAGTGTAAAAACCCCTTTTTTGTGGTGTTTCGTACTAATCAGAATTGTTTACATTCAGACTGAGTTGGATAGGGTCAACTAGATTTGTTGTTAAAATTGCCGATAAAATTTGAATAGGTAAAAATGATAATGAGATACTTCAGTAAAAGTTGGTTTTGGGGTATTGTGAGACACATTTTGACAGCCCCATTTTGTTAGACTGACGTCACTAGAAAAAAACGGACTAAATAGTGGATTTTTTATATTCACAAATTTTTTAAAGCAAAACCAAATATAAAAAATTTAAACCTTGAAGCGTAAAGCAAACTTTTGATAACTTCACAGAGAGAAAAGATAATTGCTGATGAGTTTGATACGACTTTAAGTACAATTGCTTTTTCCGTAATTACCAGAAAAAATTTAACTATTTGACTCTATGAGTGATTCCTTACATTTTTCATATTTTTGCAGTTTTTCTTTCTACTTATTGAATACTCCTACGCACACATCAAAGTCAAAATTAAAGTTTAGTTGACTGTATAGGGATGCTAAATGCCTTTTTTTTTTACAAAAATTCAAATCTTCCCTTCCCCATCACCCAAAGAATTTTTTTTAGGCATACGATGATTATCATGAACCAGTGCAGAACTTATGAGAGGATAAGCAAAAAAACGAAAAATTATTATTATCACCGTCATTAAAAATATATTTATGTGATGTACCCCTGGCTGTGTGCGTAGTTAAACTTTATTACTCCCATATTACTATTACGATGGGATTAATAAGAAAAAGAAAATAGTGTGAGAGGGCCAGAGCCAGAGCGGCACAAAGGAGATAACTCATCTTTTAGCGCATTTTTTATACTAACTATTTAGCAGCATCAAGGAAAAATATAAATGACAAGGTGAAAATTACATGGGGAAAATTTTTTGACGAGCCTGAAATAAAAGTTATTATAGAGAATCAGGAATAAAGCATTTTATAAAAAAAAGAAGAATTTGAAAAAAAAATCAGATGAGAACTTTAGCGCTTAGCAAATAGCTCATTTTTTACTGCACTTACTTGAGAACTAATAGCTTTCAGCATTTTTGTAAATGACTCTCTATTTTTATTTTTGACTCCCTGGACTGTGTGTGTGAGTAAGCACGATGCTCTGAGAAGTCTGAAAGGAAATATATTTGCATCTGTGAGAACTGAGAACTATCCATATATATATATTTTTTGAAGATTATTCGACAGGAAATGGCTATCGTTTCTTACTACCAGCTAACAAACTATGGCATAAATATTACAGTCAAGTGGCTAGGATACTCATCACTGCTCGCACTACTCACTGACTCACTACTCATTTTTTTTCGTCCATGCTTCCCTTATCTTCATCGCTACAATTTCTCCACTACTAATTTCTACACCATAAATATTACAATTGTTATTGTTATTAGTGGAGGGCTTCATTATAAAAAAAAAGTTTTGTAATGTGCTGGCTAGAGCTCTTAGCGAAAAAAGGGGAACTAACTACTGCGCATTGATAATGACCATTACCAATGAGCAAAAAAAAATTGGCTGTGTGGCTGTGTTTTTTTTGTGTTCGCCTCTTTTACAAGAAATAGGAGTGCACAATATTTATTCGTACATGGTCGTGATTGTAAGCGAAGTGCCGTTTTTAGTGCTCTTCTTGGTGGAACGAAGGGAAGAGAATATGAAAAAAAAATCATTTTTTATGGCTAGCTTTAATATGCACAGTCGTTGATGTCAGTAGTCAATCAAAATGGGAATGTAATGAGGAGGATCACATGCATTTTCCGTACCTTTGCCGGGTGAGGGTGCCTTCCCTAAAAAAGATATATTATATGGAGGGTGCACATGACCAAACAGGGGAAAACAACAAGCAGAGAAAATTCCTTTTTTTAGTAGGGAGGAAGGCTCAGCGGTCCGTCCTAAAAATAATCTTTAAGGAAAAAAATTTCTTTACTAGTAGGCACGCACAGTTAAAAGCTCTAGTCAGTAAAATGAGAAAATATATTTCTGCTCGAGTTGTTAGAACGCTCTTGTAGGTGCAATATTGAAAATGATTTGGGATTTCCTGCGATTAGCAGAGGGAGATATACAGGGAAAGAAAAAAATGCAGCCGGGTGTAACGCCGAGGTTAATGGATGGTGGCAAATTGCTGCCGTTAGAACAAAAAAATATATATTACGTACTGCATATTATGCTCGCACTTGCCTTATCTCCTATCGTAGAAGTTTAAATGTTGGAAAATATGTTGTGAAAAATGGTAGGCTATTTTTTCGCTAATTGCTTATGTCTACCTTGTGATCTTCAGCTTGCAAATCGATTTTCACGTTATCATGCAACGATAAAAATAAGCACGACGGTATAGCGTTTCACTCCTTTTTTTATCTGCATCAGTTTTTAGCAGGAAGAAACTAGGGATAATTTTTTTTACATTCTTGGTACAATTATATCCTTAAAATAATTGTGCACTAAAATGGCTCATTTTTTCTGCTAGTTGGAGTGTAGCGCAAAGGAGCATTAACAGAAAAGCACTTTTGTGAAAAAAAACTAATGGATTTTTTGTAGTGTGAGAATTGAGACGAGACAAGGAATTTTTTAGCTGTATACTGACTTATTTCACATTCAGGAAGTTATTTGGGAAAGGTGAAACTTCTAGACTATTTTTTTATCTGAGTTTCCCCATGAAAATAAAGCAAATTAAAAATTCCCTGGAGTGAACATTATAGATTTCTATCCGACACTGAATACAACTGAATGAATAATCACTTTTAAAATGATTACGTAACAAAATATTCCCATCTCATCATCATAGTGAAATATGAGTCAATCCATAAATCTTCCCCAATTTTTGTAGCGCTCTAAACGGTTCAGAACTTAATTACTCTGCAATCATATATTACTTTTGCGCAATAGCTTACTTAAATATTAGTAATCCATCATAATTTTTTTCTTTGAAAGTAATTATTCCCCATTTAAATATATTATCATTTTGTTTTTATCTTGTAGAAGTCATCATCACGGCGGTGGAGGAAGTGGAGGGGTTGCCGCAGGACTGAGGAAGCAGAAGCGGTACGTTCAATGCACAAGCTGCAGCAAAGTGCTGAGTAGTCTGTCAGCCTTGAAACGACACATGGAGGATGTGCACTGCGCAAGAATTCAAGGGAAGTGCTTGCTCTGCGGGCGAGTGTACTCGTCACGGAACTCACTGTTGACCCACGTGTACAGTGCCCACAAGAAGCACCACGACTATAAGGCTGTGGCTAGGATCATCCGTGAGAGCGACTTTGAGCAATTTGCCACCGCTTAAAAATAAAACTACAAAATAGTGCAATTACTAACAGCACTGGGAAACAAGAAAAAATTCAACTTTGGAAAAAAAATAGTATGGTATCAACTCAAGCATAACTAGAAATAGAAAAAATATCCGCCATTTTTTTTACAAAAAAACATCCCCTTTTTTACCTTTAGCCAGACAAACGATGTGGCAGAAAGGAATCACCCTACAAACACATTAAGCAAATATATAAGAACTGACTTTTTTTGTAGTGTAAGCTCTCCTCTTCTGTTATAGTAAGAGTACAGAACTCCAATTTTTTTATACATAAAACATGCATAATGATAACATAAGGTGATAAGCACGTCATAATTCTTGTAAGTGAAACGCACTTAAACAATACGGTTTTTAAAAAACATTATTATTTATGAGCTTTTTTCCAATAATGGGATGGGACAAGCAGGACATGAGGACACGACACACAGCACAAAACAACACACACACGAAGATACTCACATAACAGTTTTATTACACTCAAACCCATTTTAAGTACGTGGGAACCTCATAATAATAATTAGCTGCTGTTGTCGTTTGCTCTTTTAAAGGGAAGTTGAAGCTAGACTTAGTTAATGTATGGGGCTTTGAAGGGAGGAAAAAGAAAAAAAAAGAATAATAAGGCTGACAGACTAAGTGACCATTTATCATCATACTTTATGCGAATTTATATCATAACTTTGCATAAAAAATCATCTCTCCTTTGTGCCGTGGTTTTTATAGGGGTAAAGAAGGATTTTTTAAAAAAATATATATATAATATGTAGAGTGTAAGAGTGAGGAAGAAGAGGAGAAAAAAATGGCAAAGTGATCATGAGCACAATATTGATGTATTTAGCCAGGTAGGAAAAGAGAAAAAAGTGCAGTATGTGGAATATGGGCATAATGTGTAATAATAAATGACCTTTGGTCGCTCACATGAATGCAAAAATCCACCAGCACAGCATATTTTGCATATTTCAAATCAAAATCGGCTAATTTATAGGAGAATTCTTTTTTTGCTCTGTAGTAACATGATTTGCAAAAAAAACGTAGAAAAAGAAGAAGAAAAAATTACTGTTTTTTTACTTCTTCTTCTTCTCCTTTCAGGATGACCACAAAGTGGAAGAAAAGGAGTAAAAAAGGAGGAATTGAGAAGTCAAAAAGGTGCGGCCTTTTTCTTCTTCTACAAGAGAATTCTAGCTATGAGGTCGCTGTGTTTTTTATGAACTTGAGCAGTTGCGGCTCTCAATTTTAGTGTTCTTTCTGAAAGAAAAAAAAGATCATATCATAACAGAAAAACAAATTAAAAATATGTATGTTCTGTGTGGCTCTGTGGCGCTCGCGACGTGTGAGGAGTCAGAGTCAGGAGAATAAGAAGAAAAAAAGAGAAAATGCCAAATACGGGGTGCACTATATAGCAAAATGAGTATATAAACTTTGTTTCTGAGATGAAAAAAATGGAGAAAGGAACCGGTATTTTTTATATATATGAAATATCTGTGTGTGATTTGAACACAATGTGTAGTTTAGAATCCATAAATACGTGTGGAGTTCAAAACTTGAAGCGAAAAGGTTCTAAACTATTTGCTATATTAGGGAAATGGGAATACATGGAATGAATGACAATTAAAAAATCGACTAGGAGAAGGGAGGATATATTTTGTGAGCAGAGGCACATTCAATTATAAAGGAGAGGAGTAAAAACATTTTTTGTATACTTTGTTTGAAGCTAAGTCGACCTGACACTTTGGACAAGCTGAGAAGATGAATATATTTTTTTTCTTCTGGGATAGCTGATAGTGGTCGGTTTCGCAGTGGGCACACACAGAAGTTGGCTCTTTAGTTAATAAATGAATTTTTCATATTAGCTATTCATAACGTCGTGATGGTGGTCTCCTTTCTCACATGAATGAAAAAAAGCCGTTGAAGAGAAGAGAGGGGCGCACATTTACACTTAATAAGATCGAAAGGGATGATGACATTGCCACCATCATAGCAAAAAAAATTATAAATCGTCTTTTGGTATGGGCATCGGGCAGAGGAAATGCTGGTTGAGTAGTAGAGCACACGCTCCATTTCAAATAGTCGACTCAAATCAGTTTCATCTTCTTTCCGTTGTCTTATGATTAGAGATGATTTGCTAATAGTAAGAAGAAAAGAGAATATTTTTTTCATTGATATTTTGGAGGAGTAAAGTTAACTGCCAAGAAGAGTGGGAATCTAATCTCTCCCATTTTTATATGACTCCTGTCCTGTGAGAAGAAGAAAAAAAGGGTTATTTTGTGCTCGCCCTCTTCTCTCCCTCTAGTTTATTGGTTTGGCAGTGGGATAAATATGTGATGTATTTTCCGTCTGTTAATTACTTTTATACTTTATTACACCCATCTCGTGTCACTTCATTTTGGTTGCGTGTGGTATGTGTCCACGAAATTTGTAGATTTTATTTACATTTTTCATTTCTCTCTACTTTTCTGCCCTGTTACACTTTTATAAATTCAATTTTCGCTATTGGAGCATCAGCGGCAGGAGCAGAGCAGAGTAGAGTTTTTTCTCCTTACTTAAAATCCGTGACAGAGATGCATGATGCATTTTACAAACGAAATATTTCGCTTTTCTCTCAATTCTCTGAAAAAGATTTACACTTCGTGTTCAATTGCTGCCCTCGCCGTAGTTAGTTTATGTGTGTGCCCACTAAATTATGTGATTTGCTGATGATGATCCCATTCACAATTTTCACATTTTGCTTGTTGTCACTCGTAAATAAGAATTTTTTTTATGCCCGTGGTTAGCTACGGCGTTTTTCAAGCCGAAGAAGACAGTGCCAGAGGCAGCAGGCCACCCTATCAAAATGGAAATTAGAAGGAAAATAAATGGGAATACGAGACCGTTGAAAAGTTTAACACATTTTAAGAGACACTGCAAAAAAATTATGTTCTTATTAGTAGTGATCTCTTGTATAGCTCGTTATTTACAATTTTTTCCTGCAAAATTTCTAATTTAACTAATTACTTATTTATTACATAGTCAAAACACACTCTGGTGTGTCCATCCACGCTAAAAAACTGTAAATATAAATTTTTAAAGACAAATTTTTAACTGTGGAAGCAGAATGATGCATAGCCAACTTATATTTTAAAACAGATTTTTAATTAGCAGTGAAGTAGTAAGATAAATGAATGGGACGGTTTAAGACTTTTAAAAAAATATATAAAAAAACTGAGTCTTACTAAACTGCATTCAAGTTTCTTTTACATCTCCACGCTCCCCGTATTTTGTATATTTTTAATGGATAGTGCCGAGACAACATTTTTTCCCTCTCT
This sequence comes from Acrocyrtus sp. NNG-2020, assembly GCA_027744115.1. Taxonomy (NCBI): domain Eukaryota; kingdom Metazoa; phylum Arthropoda; class Collembola; order Entomobryomorpha; family Entomobryidae; genus Acrocyrtus; species Acrocyrtus sp. NNG-2020. The sequence goes on along the minus strand of JAHZND010004629.1, from coordinate 9,509 downwards.
TGGGACAATGACAATGACAATGAAGTCATTCGTCATATTTCCTTTTTTAATACAGTTTAGCAGCGCCTACTTCACGGCCAGGTTTTCTATTTATGCACGGTAGCTATAATAATGCAGCGTTTGCGTTGAGAAAGGAGAGTGTTTTCATTTGGAGGAGAGGTCACACTCTCTACGGTCCAATGTCAGAGCTCTGTTAGTTTTTTTTCTTTCCCTGAAAAATTCGTCTCGGGTACATTGTTTAGCCTGACGGCTTCACGAGATTTACAAGTTGTGATACTATAACTCAGATGAACTTTTAAGGAAAATTTATATTTATCTCCTAAAATTAGCATACATTCTTGGACATATTTGTACAATAAAAAAGGTACTAATAGCCACCATATCGCACACTCATCATTCTCAATTCAGGTACGTTATATATACCTCCTTGTTGGTATAAAAAAAATTTATCTTTCCACTAGCATAAAATAAAGTACATTCATGCGCCAATTTTATTCCCTCTCTCTCTCTGTGATCTTGTCCATATATTTCTTTTTTTTAATATTTATTCTTTTAGAATTAGACGAAAACAAAAAAAATAAGAATTTTTTTTATTCAGGCAGCAGTTTAGTTTCAAAATAACAGAAATTATCATTTCATTATAAAAGTGTGTTTTTTATATTTTGAGAAAGCAGAAAACTTGAACAATTTGGTAGTGGATGAGCCACACTTTAGATAAAATTAATGACTTTTCTAGGAGAACATTATAGCGGGTTGCTCTCAAAAACTACATTTCTGTCGCTGTCTGCTGTCCCCTTGTCTCTGATTTCGAAAGAGCAGTAATTTTCAGTGTACTATAAAAAGCGAACATTTTAAAACGAAAAATCTATAAAAGCTATGTACACTTATAGCTACAAAAAGGGCAGCTTTAGAGTTTGTATCTGTATAAATGTGTGCCTTCTGTAGAGAGAAGACGATCTATGCGTGTCATGACAGTGGAATAATGAATTCATGAAAAACCGGTAAATGCTCGTTGACACTTGAGCAATAAATATACTTACTTCTTTCTGTCCCTATTCTTTTCCCTCTTCTTTTTTTTGCTATCTTCACGCTAAACAAAAAAAAACTTTCACGATATATGCCTCTCTGTAGTAGGGAAGAGGACTCTCTGCTCATTTTTTTGCAACAAGCTAGCCACTAATTCCTTTTAAAATAACGCTGTACGGTACACACATCACATCACATCACACACTTCACCAGCATGCATTTTTTTGCTAATCTTTGCAAGTACCTACAAGCATAAAAAACGTTTTTCTTATCAAGCGACACAGTGCAAAAATCTCATAAGAAAAAAACTTCCAGAGGGCATATCACGAAACAATGTTTGGGAACAAGATAGGCTCAAAGAGAAGAGAGAGATGTAGGTACTCGATATAATCCTGTACGCAATTTTGCAGTAATGAGGGAGCTACAAAGCTATACAATGTTGCCTTAATATGTAGATGATGTAGGGCCAAAAAGAAATCATTCATCTTTCACTTTGCCGTACCTTCCTCTCTTTAAAAAGATGCATTTTCTATTCTATAGAAAAAAACATTTTTTTTCTTTGCTAACTGAACTACAGCTAGAAAAAAAACAGGTTCGCTTTTTTAAACACTTTTTTTTCAGCATAAGGAATAATAGTGAAGAAGAGAAAAAAAAAGAATATCATTGATTTTGATAGTAGCTGTTCTCTCCTGAGAGCTAGCGCTATAACACCCAAGCGTATATAAAAAACTATTATCATATCATCATCTTCATGGATATAGGGAAATATATAAAAGAGTGCTGAGGGAGAATGCCTACTCGGTGTAATAGAGAATTGGAAATCGTGACCAAAAGCGACTGCTAATTGGTTAACGGTGTCTCTCTAGTCAGCCGCAACAGAGAAGAGCCATAAACAATCTGGTGAAAGAATAAAAAGGAGAGGACGATGAGATAGAGGGAAGAGTACTACTTTTTTTTCTAAAAAATATATAAAGATCAATAGATCAGAAAATAACTAATCTGCATTATCATCATGCTCACCATTACCATCATCGCCGCCAGCCTTATTATAGCACACTAGGAAAAAAAAATATAATAATAACTAGAGAAAAATATAATCCTTTTTTATTCTTTTTTGGCCATGCTTTGCTCAAGGCGAGGAAGGTATTTTTGCAAAGAAACTGTTTTGTGTTGTGTTGTGTGCGAATTAAGAAATCTTTGGGATGGGACGGAGTAGACAGGCAGACAGGAAAAATGCGTGTTTAAGCAGTGGATGATGTTGATGATGACGTTTGGGGAATGATGAGGAGGTCAAGCATTGGGTCTTCTTGCTGACTATGACTTTAGAGCGTTTTTCCTGCTAGAAAAATAATAATAATAAGAACGAAAAAAAAATGTTTTAAATTAGGATGAAGACATGCAGCCTTCTTTCTAGACGCTGCTCCTTGCTGAGCTAATAATTTATTGATCGTATTGATGTATAAATGATGCTGATGATGATCAGGTGGATCAAACAGATTGAAGAGAGTGGGTATAGGAAATACGAAACTTTTTTTGTGAGATTATCATACACATTTCGGGGAATATGAGTTACGAGCGTTGATGAAGAACTGCTCATAATATGCGTCTCCTCTTTCTCTACCTATATAACTAAATCCAATCATCATCACGGTCATCAGCATGATCACGGGAAAAAAATCAGTGTTAGAACGGAGCTTTCGATATAAATTAAACCGGGGCTAAGGCTAAGGCTAAAAAAGAACTTAATATTTTTTTTAGCAAAAGGTATCCTAAACAGTCAGGCTATTTTCTTAAATATTGAATCCGGTCACCCCAAGTCAAAATATAGACAGGGAATTATTTCTCTACTGCAGATGGGAAATTTGCATACAATTTCAATTTGTTTCGTTTTCTTTCTTTTTGCACGAAAATTTATTTATGATCCTTTTATACTTCGGATGATGAAGATGATGACATGACAGGTAGAAAATTTTATTAAGCGTATACAGGTAGAAGTAAGTAAAATGTAGGTAGGCTAAAAAATATCTTACCCTGAACTCTTTTTTTTTCTTCTTGGCACAATCAAAAAAATATACAGCCTTATCTGAAAAATAATATATAAATGTATTAGCCATTTAGTACCGTAAGAGTGCTGTTGACTGCTTTCACAATAGGAGAAGGTGGAGGGTATAGGTACGCATAATATTTGATGATTTCTGATCAAGTATTGATTATCGTGAAGTTGACCTGTTGTCTAAATCTTGAAAATATGAAGGGAGAAAGGTATAATGGTATAATGCTATATAACACATTTGTTATTGCCAATCAAACTGTGCGGATAGAAAAAAAAACTATAAAAATCGACAACAATACAAACCAAAGATAAAGAATTGAAATAGGGACTGACGTTGAGTTGGAAAGGTTCCATGAAAGAAGTGGTCGAAGGAAATCCAATAGTGGAGTGAGACAAGCTTTTTTTTTGACGTGAACTGTCTTTTCTGTGCTGCAAAGAAAATTTATTTTATGCCCCTTGAAAAAAGTTCATAGTGGAAAAAACTGAAAAGCAATAATAACCGGTGATATGAAGGTTAAAATGATGATGTTGAAAGGTAAGAAAAAAGCTCATTTTTAATTGAACATTTCCTCTAGGATAGGTACACTACTGCCTAAAGTGCACTAAAGTATGTATATCTTTATTGACGACTTTTCACATTTCAAAGAGTAAGGTAAATAAGGGAGAAAGGAGTCAAACAAAAGACAATAACAAATTTTTTTAAAAAGGTAAAATAAATATTTTTAATACAAGATTTTTAAGTGATGTAATTAATAAAAAGAGATGTTTTTCTTTAAAAGAAACGCTTTTTGTAAATGTTTTCTTTTCTATCTGCCTGCAGACAGGTAAAAATATTAATTAGTTTTGTGTACAACATTTAGGAAAAAAGCAAACAGAGATAGTGAGCTCTTCTGCTATTAAGTGATGATGACGGGAACACACGTCATGCCGTCTCGATAAACTAAAAAAAAAATTATTGTGTTGCCGATGACGAGTCTGTTTTTGAGGAAAGGAATTTTTTTTATTTGTACCTAGGCATTTACTTCATGTAATATTTATACATACCAAAATATAATATATGAAAAAATATGTTAAGTAATTTTATGTGTAAAGTGTAAGTTTTATAACTGTATGGAGTGTGTAGCTTTAAAGTAAAATTGATTATATGGTAGAGGAGCGAAATAAAACATTTTTTTTAATTTCCTGTTTAACCAGTTTAATAAGAGAAGAAAATCCCCCTTTTAATACTATTTTAATTATGGGCGATGTGTCTACAGCATTAGGGTAATTTTTTTTAGTTATTTTGTGAAATGTGAAAATGGTACTAGCTACATTATTCCCTCTCACGTGAGAAGTTGAGTGAGTGCAGAGGAGACAAAATGAAGTCTTTGTGTAGAAAAACCGATTTTTTTTATGATAGTGTAGTATCTGCGGAGTTTTATAGGGCTATTTTCCCGGATAGTAGTAGGATAGCGAAGAAAATTTATGATTTATTCGATAAAGTATGATTTATTACTACTTAAGCCAAGCCGCACATATTTATTGCACTTTGACGTTTAAGTTTATTTATGAAAAAATTATTACTTAATATTTTTTTCTGTACATTTTTACGAGGAAAAGTGATGATGTGTATATAGAACGCGACGGTTATAATAGCAAACTTCCTTATACCAAAAAAATATGAGTTTTGCTCGCTAAAAATTACATTGAAAATGGTATATATTATTATTACATAATTTTGTTTTTACTCGTGAAGTGGTAAAAAATAGTACACTTTTTGTAAAAAAAATGTAGGACAGCGCATAAGAATACAATTTCACTTATTTTTAATGACAAGATTTTTTTTGTCAATTTATACGATCATTTTTAGAACTGTCATTTACACAGATTTGTACATTTTTATGAAGTTTTCAAGTTCGACTTTTCAACAAAGTATAGCAAGTTATAAGAAGAAGGAGGAAGTAGTGAAAGTAAAAGTAAGTAGATTATAATTATGGGTGATATAACAAAAAAGAAGAGAGCAACAAGGATAAAAATATTTTGTACATATAGTTTTTTTGCTTTTGTTTTGTAATCTATGTATACTTTTTGCTAATTTAATGCACAGCTGAAAACTAGCTTTTTTCACGAAACCGTTTTCACAGTTTAAATGCTCCAAATGGTACTATAAAAATATTTAACTGACATTTACAGTCATTTTTTGCACAGGTACATTTTCTCCTCTCTCTCTGTACTAAAAAGAATAAATTGAAAAATGTCGAATCTAATTAACTTTTAGCTGATGCACAATAATATCTAAGTAATTAGTTATGCTTAACCCACACCTTAAAATTCCGTTGTATTGTAAACAATGCACGAAAGATTCATCAGAATAAATAATAAAATTTACTGTGGAAAAAAATTCTAGTTCACTAGCTTATAATAATTAATTTTTTTTCGGGCTAATTAATTTATAAGACTTCGTAGGTTAAGTATGTACCAACTAGGGCTAATTTTGTCATGAGAGGAGACCAAAGGACTATATAAAAAGAGTTACAGAGAAGAGTGCTGTCTATTTTCAAAGAGTAAAAAAAGAGTTTTTTAAAAAGAGAAAATAACTGTACATGATTTTTTTGTAGTCTGTTTGTATAAAAAAATAAAAATGCTTCTAGTAATTAAATGGTAAGTATAATAACAGAAAAATGTTAAAGTCAAGTTCCCTCCTTTTACTCGACCTTTTTATGGGTGCACATCACAGTCACCAAAATATCACACACCCACACACCCCTACTTAAAAAATGACAAATCCACAATCTACAAAAACAAATCAATGTAACTTTAATTGGTACTAATAAACATTTTTTTATATATTACTACTGCCTTTGTAATGTGTATATACACCTGAAAAGAACAATAAAAATATTATTTGTACCGACTGACTCTATTAAGAAATTAATTTTTTGCACTTGCGTTCTTGGGTATGAATGAAATAAAAATTCATACAATTTTTTTTCTTCAAAAATGAAACATGGTCAGCAACCCGCTAAAGGTATGTCAATTGTATGAAATGATTACCGGTAGCGGTGGCAAAAAAAATCCTTTTTATGCTAATTTTCCTTCGCACAGTAAAAAAAATTTTTTTTTTTGAAGTAGTAATGCAGTAAAGGTCCTTATTTTTACGAGACTGGTGATGTGTTCGTACATCATGTACATTTGTACCAGATAATATATTTTTTTCTTCCACCACCACCATTCACTTATTCATATTGATTAACAATGTAATTACCAGTAACGTTAGTTCTCTCTGAGAGGAAAACGATAAATCATCACATTTCATGTTGTTGGGGACTTCACTTAATTAAACTTCTTCGTTAGCGGTGATGGTGGTACTAGTAAAAGAAGGGGAAAACCTTCATCACCAAAAAAACTACCATCATCTTATTGCCACTGCCACTATACAATCCACCATCAGGAAAATAAGATATGGTCATGGTCATGCTCAGCGTTTGAGTGAACCCGTAAACAATTTTACTGCTCATTTTGTAACTTGTGCTCTGCTCCCCTGTCCGCTGTCTGTTGAAAAGGAATCTCATTTTTTTTACTTTGTATTCTGCTGATGATGTTATGATGTATGAATGAAGTCACGGACGGAGTAAAAACGACAAACCACTTGGACTTGACCACTACTACCTGTTTTTTACATTTCGTGAAGGAGTAACACATTTCGAGAAAAAAAATGTTGATTCATAATTTTTTAGATGAGCCCTGCAACAAAAAAACTGTTTTTTTCTTCGTCTAGGAGAACTTTATAGAATGTCAGGGGGTGGACTGGGCCATTACGTTTTTTGCGGAGAATGATGAAGCAGATCAAGTTAAGTGTAGTTAGGGAGTTAAACACGACACCAAATGATGACTTATTGGTTTAGCTAATTTCACATAATTGAATAAATGGGATGAATGCCCGCATATGAGCAACCTGAAATTTTGAAGCAGAAAAAGGATATTTTAACGACATGCCGATGCCGATACTGAAGAATGTAGGACTTATATTTCTGCGGTGTCATCTAGTCATCTTTGTTTTTAGAGAAGAAAACAAATTGTGTTTTTTCATGAGTGGAATAAATTGGAACTTTGTTAAAGAAATTAAAAACGTGATCAGTTTGTATATTGCCTAAGAAAAAAAATATATGTATTTATTTTTTGCGGAAAGGGTAGAAAAACGATAATGCGCTATTCTTCATTTTTATTATATTTAAAATAACAAAAAAACTGTAATTTGTTCTAGAAAGATGTGAGTTTCGGCTTAAGCGTGATTAATTTTTCCCTTTAAACTTTCCGTTTGTTTGAGATGACCCGGAATTTACACATTTGTTGATGGCTGCTCCACCGGCGTTTGCGGCGAGGGTGACAGGTGCAATGAGCGCTTTAGCGGCGAGTCCTGTGGTATCCTTTAAATTATCCACGAACCCTTTTGCTGAGTTAATTGATTGAGACTTGTTCCCCATTAGGCCGTATGTGACGGTTCTTGGGACGGAGTAAAGTGCTCCGATTATCGGCACCTTTTTCACTCCATCAAAGATGAACTCCTCGCCGCTCTCCCACTCTTTCACCTGATTTTCAGTAATAAATCAATGGAATTGGATGAGAAAATGTTTTATTTAGCACGAAGTAGATGAGGAAGCGTGAGGAAAGTACAGTTTTGGTTTGATATAATTATGTTTTAATTTTTAACAGCACCTTATTCATCTTCACGGAAGATAAATAAAAAAAAGTGTACTTGTGGCTTTCTATTGCTGATTAACTCACTCTTGGACAAGATCGATGAAGTCAAAGTACCATAAATGAGAGATACGATATGTTTTGAATTGGGACTACTTTTGAGAGAACGTTTAGGTCTTAACAGAAACGTTTGAAAGTACCAATACACAACAGTCACACATAGAGAAGAAGGAGTGATAGAATTGGAAGACAACTGTGCTGTGTTATTGCGCAACCGTGTACCCTATACATGCATAATTTCATTTTCATATAGGTATGATTAGTGTGTTAATGCAAGAGTGCTGTGTGGAAATCAAATCCAATACAGTTTGTAGATTTATATATGTGGTAATGGTAAGTAATAATAGTACAACATGCATATACAACGATACCAAAAGATACCAAAGTGTTGAAAAAAGAGAGCAATGATTGAAGAAACCATACAACAGGAAGGTCTCTATTTAATAGTAGGACTCTGTATGCACTTGAGTTGTTCGCTTTCATATTCTTTTTGAGCTTTCTCACCAATCACTAGACAAGATTCTTTGTTTATCCATGAAATGTGAAGTAGGTATTATATTTGGAGCACTGAACAAGCTCCTATCCGGGGAATAATCCAAAGTAGGTCTTCCGAAGAAAATTTTCAATGCAAAGTTCACGTTGTTTCTAGCTACAATTGTGCAGATAAAGTGTTTAGGAAGAATTTGCCAAGGCCAGCTTGGTAGGTAACAAGCAAAATGTAAAGTAGGATTCGAATCTTCTGAAAAATATCACTGCAGACCTCTACCTGTATTAAAATTTCAATATTCATGGGATGATTGCACGTTGTTGTCAGCACGTAGTATCTTGAAATCCACTTCATAAAGTATAATTCCTACAGAATTTACTCCCTCCCAAAGCGAAGCAGGTATAAAGGTGAAAAATGCTTTGGTTGCCTAAATTTTGACTTATCTATAAAGTAGCTTTTGACACAAACTTGATGGCCAATTGTTATCTCAAATTACTGCCAAATCTCTACGTAGATTTTGTAATATGAAAACAACACTTTTGGTCTTTTGGAGGTACATGCCATATGGGACGATTTTTGGTGAAACACTTGAGGATCATATACTATACATATGCAGAATCGTAACTAACATAACCAATTTGCAGTTTTACTTTAAATTTTACCATTCGCAATTGCGTGACTTGCGTGAAACTGAAACCCTAAAAGCTAAGCAATGATCCTTCCACTCCAATGAAAATATTGGTAAGTTTCCGTATGGAAGGCCAAGCTCACGTATGATTGACATTGATAATGCCTAGATTTTAATTTCACCTTAAATCCAAATTCATCTCAAGTAGCATTTGTTCCTGATCAGCTTCACTTTGCAATCAATTTTCTGGTTGTGCCAAAAACAAGTGTCAAAATGTAAGCCAAATTTAATCATTCAAAGGTTTCACGTGAGAACTTTTCATCTTCAAAATGCTTAAATATAAATTTTGCGCTACAAATATGCTCAGTCAAACTCAGTCGGTGAGTCGTGGTACCGATCTCGGATTAATTTGCTTTCACCATGAGACTGTCTCTGGTCATTTCCCTAGTTTTTCTGGCTGCCTGTGCTTATGCACAGCAGTGCTCTATTCCGGATGACGAGCGAGTTGATTGTCACCCCGATCCTGGGGCAACTCGAGAACGGTGCATCCAACGAGGCTGTACTTACTGCACTGCAAG
>JAHZND010004628.1:0-12817 GCA_027744115.1 Acrocyrtus sp. NNG-2020 | reverse complement strand
TAATGCCTTTTTTAAGACGTGCCTAAAATCACTTTCATTTTTACCTATTGTCAAAGCGGTTGTCCCCTCTCAGTTTGTTTTTTGGCCTTGAAAGAAAAAAAACTTTCCATTTTCATGGGTACTCGTATTCATTCAACTCCATGTCTGCATCTGCATCCGTTTTTACAGTTGTTTCTTGTTTCCCTAAAACATCCCAAACCTACCTAAGTCATCGGAATGGATTACAGTTTCGTTTTCTATGCGGATGCAAAAAGGTCGCCCTTGAACTTCATGTGATTTGTGTACTTCTGGAAACTTCGACTTTCACTTTCTGGAATGTACCTGTAATCGCCCTATTGTCTAATTCCGCTTTATCCTCGATTTTCATTTTTTATCACATATTTCATGCAGTACGCGTACTGCATAGCATAAGATTACATTTTGAAGTAAATGATAAAAAGTCCCTTTTTGAGTTGAGATTTGAGATCTGCTTAATGATGCTTCCTTATAGTCCATGAAGTATTAACGTAATGAATAAGGTGGGAGTTTTGCTACTGAAAACTTTTCGGTATAAAAAGGGGGCGACTAACCTATGCCAACGACAGTAAAGTTGTTACGATTGCCTTGGATAGTTAGAAACTTAGGAACACGAGTTGCGAGAAATTATTAGAAAAATTAAAAAATGGAGGGTACAATTGGGAAGTTGCATTTTTCAGTTTTACTGTTACTCTGCTGTGCAACGTGGACCTACCAAGCCGTCATCGAAGAGAAACTTCCAGAAGTAAAGTTAGATTCAGGTAAGCCTACACAAAATTTTCTGAACTTATCCTAAATCAGCTCTAAATCTCTCTACCTGCGCGTTGTGATTCCCAATCGAACATCTAACTTTGTGGAAGACCTGAAAATGTATTTTATTAATTTTATTCGACTTTCAAATAAGTCAAATGTAGTAAGTAAAAAGTTCTACCAATTTACCGTACTGAAATTAAAATATCTACAAATTTTCAGCTCCCGCACTCATTTCAACTGTAGTGACGAATCCGGACCCTGTTGTGATTGATGAGCCTATTGACCAATTATCGGGAGTAGTGGTACCAACAGTTAACAGAGAACAGAGAACGTTCTGGCCATTTACAAGCTTATTTGGATACGACTATTACGACTATGGCTACCCAGCCCCACCTCCTCCACCAATGATGGGTGGTCCAGGATTTCGACCTGGTTTTGGAATGGGTCCACCTCCACCTACCCCATATTTTGGGGGCGGAATGGGATTCCAGCTAGGAATGTAGAATACGTACTATAGTCTCAACTTAATTAATATCATTATTAATAAGCGAACTTATTCAAAACGATACAATTTTAATTGTCCTTTTGAAATTTTTATCCGCAATCGATTCGAGTTATCAATATTAAACGAGTAACTATTTATTTAAAATGAATGAAAATATTGCGTCAACTTTTTTTTACAAATTGCCATTAATTGGAGCAGTGGCTGAGCTGATTGCCTTTTTCCATATACACGAGTCATTTCAATACCTACCTATTCATTATTTTTTAGCAATTTAATTAATTTAATCATCACCGCTGACTCTGCACTCATTCATTAAACGCAACTGGCTCTGGCTGCAGATCAGCACCGCCTTGCTTTCGCAATTAGCACGCTTCTAGACTGCGAATCTAGTGCCATTCATTCTGCCCACTCATCACTTTGTTTGTTTACCTCAGCACTACGCAAGCATTCTGCCTTCACATGAAAACAATCCATTATCGCCCTGCGCCATGCCCTATTTTCCCATTCTATCGATTTCTCCCTGTCTGAGCTGAAGAAAGCACAAAACAAAACATATCCATGCTGAAACTGCATTCAGCCCGTGCTGAAAAACTTTCTCTTTATGCTTTCTCTCGCCATTTATAGCTGAGGACGGAATGCCAACTGCCTTCCGTATTTATGGAACTTTTCCAAGAATACTACACATGAACTTCCAACGCTCGCTTAGCTCCAAGGATGGGCTTTTCCTAAATGTACTCGCTGCATTCCACACACTGTATGCCAATAGAAATAGCATCACTTACCTTTTCCAAGGATCATCTGCCTTTTCCACCGTAATGTACATGTGGCCTGCACATACGAGTTTTATCCAAGGAAAACGGAAACGTAATGTATCATTTTGGGAGTAAAGTTATTTCTTTTTTGCAAGGAAAGCAACCACCTTGCAATAGTAACGTGTAAGAAAATAGCGAGACTGTAGGTAAACTTGATTGCTTACATCATGCCATAGTGCAATTCGCCAAGAAATTGCTATTGCTCTTCTGATGCAATATTTTTGCAGACACAAATTAAAGTGGGGGACGTGCAGAGACAGTAAATTTGCAAGTGTCCAGGAGAGCGTTCAATTATTCGTATTCACGCCCAGGATAATGCCGGAGTTCACGTAAAAGGTGCAAAAAGGACCGAAGAAGGACTAAACTTTTTAAAAGCTGCGGAATAAGAATAAAATCAAAGAGCAGTAAAAAATTATTGTTTCCCATGGAATTTTTTGCAATAGTTTTTTGCTAATTGCATACAAATTGATTATAGCCCAAGGAAGTCTTACAGCTCAAGGTATTGAATGATCTTACAACTTTTTCAAGCTTTCAAATATTTTCACGGAACTTTTAGTAGTTTCCCCTCTCCCCCGATGGAATTCTTTATATTCTGCTTTTTCAAAATGTTTCGGAACTGTAGGAAAATGCTGAAAGGTGTCAAGAAAGGGATAAAGAAGAAGATCAAAGGGAAAAAGGACAAAAAGGAGGATGACCTTTTCGACCCGGAGCAACTGGAAAAGTACAAGAGGGAGCTTGAGGAGTCGAAGAAGGCTCGGCAACAGGAGGAAGAGTCAGGGTCTGCTGGGGCAGGAGCGAGCTCATCAGCGGCGGGTCACGAGGATGACGATGAGTGGCAACGCTTCAAGGCGCTCACATCGGGAGTGGACGCATTAGTGAACAAGGCGTCAACCGACCTTGACAAAATAAAGGAAAGCAGCTTTTTCCAACGTAACAAACCATCAGAGCAGAACAAACTGTGGGCCAGTGAACGCCCTGCAGGAGCTATTATACCCACTCCAGAACAGGAAACAGCGCCGGAGTGTGTGCCAGATGAAAATGAGAACCTGGAACTGGAAGATGAGGTATGGTAACTAAAAGGAAGTTTTTTTAAAAAATGATTTTTTTGTGTGGTCCTGCTCTTAAAATGTGACAAAATTGCTACAGGCGTTGCACCAAGAAGAGGCTGTAGCCGAGGACGCTGTGGACGACGGCACATTCAAAGTCGTCGACAATTCTGACATTGTGCCAGTGGAACTTGATGACAGTTTATTTGACACTGGATTTGTGGATGCCGTTGCCACGGGTGAAATAAAGCTTGCGTACATTCCCGACAGTCCCACCCATGAGGATGAGGATGACCCCTTTGACACCCACCAGTTTGACACTGTAGTGAAGAGGATAGAGGAGGCGGAGAAGCAGGCGAAAAAGCAGGTGAACCTTGGGACCGCAGTTGATGTACTAACTGGAAAGGGAAATAAGACTGGAATAGAACGACCACGGATAAAAGCTGCGGAAACGAAAGCGAAAGCAAGACCCAGACCACACGCTGTCAATCTTTTGGGAGACTTTGATGACGCAGATATGCCTTCGGCTCCACCAACTGATTTTTCCAAAAGTAAGGGTGACGGGAAAGTGGAAAAGCCGACGGACTTGTTTGACCAACTTTTAGATTCGCCGATGAAGGATACATCTTCGCCATTGCTGGATAAGATTGAGTTGTTGCCTGGGAAAGTGGAGGAGACGAAGAGAGGCGCGTCACCAAAGGAGGAAAAGGGCATCAAAGATGTGATAAGTGAATTCGACATTATAAGCCAGTTGGACCCTATCAGTGGAGCAGAAGCTGAGCCGCTTCCTTCTGGAGTGCCGTCTTCTATTCCTAGCTCAATTGCTGCTCTACTCGTGACTTCCACGGAGCCTGCTGCGCCGGAGGAGGATGAGCTGGATGATGAGTTTGCAGCTCTTGCAGCAGAATCTATTCATAAAGGTCAGCCACCTCCGACGGAAGAGGAGCCTGCAGAGGAGGAAGAAGATCCATTTGATACTAGCTTCGTCGCAACATCTGCTGCGCATGGAAAGTGTGAATTGAAAATAATTGAGAATGAAATCCTGGGCGATATCCAGTCGTCAGATGGGAAAGAAGGTAAATCGGCTACAAACGCCGCGGATGATGACGATGACTTCGATTTCAATCCTAGGCTGGGAGAAAGTCCACCGAAAAACTTGCAGATCCAAAATGCTCCAAAGATAAATCCACTCGAAGATCTGAGTCCCAGTACAGTAAAGGCTCCAGCTATTCAGCCTCATGTAAAGGCAGTGGACCCATCGTTGGTTGACACAGTTGACGGGAAGGAGGGTGAGGGTGGCGATCCAAGTGAGGAGGATGTGGATCCGTTTGACACGAGTAAACTGGAAACAGTGCTACCAGGAAAGGCTGAGTTGAAACTTTTGGAGGAGGAGCTGCTTAGTTCAGTTGAAGCCAAAGTTGAACCTCTGAAACTACCTGAGAAAATAGTAACAGCAATAATAAAAAATCAGCAGACGGAAGAGGACGACTTCGATTTCGATCCAAGGAAGGATGAAGTTAAGCACCATGTTTTGGACCTTCACGACGCTGAGCATCACGCTTTTGACACGGTCTCCAAGGTTCTAACGCCTCAGCTGGACGTGGAAGTGGAACTGGATCCATTTGATACTTCAGCAGTTGCCGCTTCCGGATTGATTCCAGGAGCCCTTGAATTAAAACTGTTGGAAGATGAGTTAGTAAGTCCGGCAAAGGAAGTTCCACCTCCCATTCCAGTTCCAAATGCTGCAGCAGCTCCGTCTTCAAAAATGACTAGAACATTTTCAGATGATGAATTCGATCCTAGATGTGGAGCTCCTCCTCCAGCTGCTGTCATCAATCCACCACAAACCACAGAAGATATGTTTGATAGTACAATGGACTTTGCCGTAGATAAACCGCTTACGCCACAACTAGAAATGCCAGCAACAGCAATTCCAGAGCCAACACTATGCCCCTCAAATGTCGATGATCCTTTCGACACTTCCGGAATTCAAATTGAAAACTACTTGGCAAAATCCGAATTAAAGCAAGTGGAAGAAGAATTGCTGAACGCTCCTACACAACCTATGCCTGCTAGGACGCTGCCGGTAGTTGTCGCAGTTGAATATAAAAGGCCTCCTCAGCCAGTCGTGCAGCCACCTCCGCCAGAACGACCTGCAGTGCCGCATCCACTTGAAGCCATGACCCCAAATGAGGACTCCATCAAGCCGCTCACTCCAATCGAAATGTCAAACTCGATGAGTGGTGTCATATCAGTTTTCAACCCAAGTCCAATGGCGGATCCCTTCGACACTTCCATTGCAGACGTAGTCATGCCTGGGAAAACTGAGATTAAGTTGTTAGAAGAAGAGTTGGGTGTTGGTGCCGGAGCAGAAAGAAGACTCTCAGATCCCGATTTTGACCCCAGACAACCCAGCCACCCTTCAATGGTATCCCAGCCACTAACTCCAATGCCTGTCCAGGCTTCGTTGAGACCAGCTGCTCCAAACCAAGTTGTTTCAGCCTCAGAACCCGATCCATTTGACACATCTGGCACAGACACATCCATGCCTGGTAAGGCGGAGCTAAAAGCCCTGGAGGCAGAGTTACTTTAACCTAAAAAAATATCTTCATTCATCCAAAATAATCAAACGTAGTCCCATTCCTGATCACCAAAAATCCCTTTTCCGAAAACGTGGACAATACAACCTATCCTTGTCCTTATATTAAGCCCATGTGCCATGAGGAAAGAGCAAGCTTCGAGCAGCAGCATTTTGATTAACTTTAATCATTTCGTTGTTAAAACCCGTAATAAAAACTCATCAGTATGCTACTTAAACTGTGAATCTCTAGTCCCATGCATGTATTTGCTATTTAGTAATAACGAGTGGGATTTTATGAGTCCGCAGCGGTGACGTTGACTTTTAAAGTGATTAAAGGTAATTTAACTTTTATGTGAGTTTGAGAAGCAATGGTCGTGATTCGTGATCTCCTACTAGTAGGTCCCAGTGAATTACTCTTTAGAAGCCATCAGCCAATTCTTTTTGGGTGCTTGTTGTACTCTTCATCCTCAACTCTTGAAAAGAAAAAGTATATTCTGTAGTCAAATGCGAAATAGCAAATGTAGTAGTGAAATAACTCGAGATTCTATTTAAAGACTAGCTCATAAATATCTATATTTGTGTCGTGGTTAGAAATTGGCTTTAGGAAAGCTTCAATGAAAAGAAATACCTGTCTACTTAATTATTATATAGATATAATAATTTCATTTCTGCTCTGAAAGATTCGAAATCACCTTATCATTACCGAAAAGCTAACCTACCTATAATCTAGTTAATTAAGTTAAAGATGAACTAATTAAGCTATGCACTGTTGATGTTGTTGTGTTCCTTAGAAGAAAACTTGAAAAGCGTTCTATGAAAAGTAGGTAGGCTAGTACCTAAATTTTACTGACGATGAGTTTTTCTTACATAATTTTACCAGCACAATTACACAACTTATTTATTTATAATTAGCAGCTACCTACTTGATTCATATTGCAATGAATAATACGTAATTTGAAGGAAAAAAGATGTTTTATCAATGTTAAATAATCGCGAGGTTGTTACTGAGTAAGAAATATAAAAAACAAGTCAATGCATCGTTTATTGCTTTCCGCGAAATGGGATAAAAACAAGGATACATAGTAAGGTGAAATCATTTCAAAAATTGAGTGGTGATAAATCTGTAATAGTTTGTGATAGTATTATATTCTAGTACTATGTATTGCTGTAATATTAACGCCTCCAATATGAGTATTAAAAACTTCAGAATTATAAATGCTATTACAAAAAATCCACACTTCATTTTGGTCTGGACACTGGATGGCTGCATAAGCATAACAAAAAATTATTATAATAAGCCACTCCACTTTCTGCATCTTCTTGAGCTGGCAGAAAAATAAATAAAAATATCATCTTGGCTTTGGTACAATCTATTATAGTGCCGCTTTGCTTATCCGTCTTGGCACCATCATCATAATCATCATCGTCATAATATCCAACTTCGATGTCGGCCCATGTCCTTTTCTGCGAGTAATATCGTCATTTTGTCATTTGTCATATTGAGCGCTGTCTCATCTGATCCATGTTATCTGAAGAAAACAAACATGAGCTTGAGATAATCTTTTTGAAATCTAATAGGTATTAAAATATTATTTTTTCACGGTTAATTCACGTACGTAGCCTTGTTGATTGCATTGGTTGAGAAAGTGGGAAGGGCGAAGGTTGATTTCTTCTGAGATTTTTGTGATCTGATCAACGTCCTCTCTCCTTTGTCGTACTGACAATCTGACTAGATCTGTTGCATGAAATATGAAAATAATCTTTAAAGTCTTTTCATAACAAATTCCATAGCCTTTGGGTCGAAGATAAAAAAAACTTTGAAAAGTATACCTCGCAAATCCTTGAGTCCACTTAAGCACGAGTCGGTGATGTTATCACAGTCTTCCAGTAAAATTTGCTCCAGTCTTGGAAAGCCTTTCCATAATGTAGCGTAAGTTCCTTCTCTGGCGGCATTCCACCCAATTAACTTGAGCTTTTTTAGGTTCGGGAGTCCCTTCACAATCCACTTGAGAGGTAAATCCTCCGGCGCTGCTTTTTCCTGTACATCTTTAAACTGAATTGTAAGATTTTCCACTTGCTCGTAGACACGAATTTCTGCGTAGTTTCTACACTCCTGTTGGTCCTCCAGTAAAATCATTTCCATGTCATAGAAAAAATGAGATAGCAAAATATGAAAGTCTTTGAATTCTCTCGCTCTCTGATACTTATCGGGATCGGGTTGAGTGAACCCGACATCAATCGTGATTTCGATTTCATTCAAATTGGGGAACGCAATTGGACCATTGAAAAGGCAGCTGTAGTCCAGCATTGTATTCACTTCTGAGGCTATCATACTTATCTTTTCAATAGCAGGAAGGCGCTCCGTAATTAGACAGTTGAATTTCTTGAATGAGAGGATAGAATCCCCAGTGGTGCTTGGTAGCTCATACATTCTTGTCAACGAGCTGATTTTGATGTACTGGAACAAATTTCCATTCACATTTAAAAATTTTATTCCAAGTTGATTTCCCAGGGTGAGCAAAGAGAGCGCATTCTTTGAGTCTGGAGACCAGTTGTCGTTTCTAAAGTCGCAGTATTTTAGCGTGAACTCTTTCGGATTTCTCAAACTCCGTTGTCTCACGTAGTCGCAGAAAGCCCCAAACTCACCTCTTCCGCTTCCATCAATAAAAGCTTGAAAAAAGTATCTCGACGTGTTCGGATATCCCAAAAACTCAATGTGCTCGCAAAAACTTATTAAATTCCAGACATATAAGCCCATGGGACGCTGTCTCCCTAGGGGAATTAAAGCGGCTCCGAATAAATCGTCAGGTGGTTCTGGGATTGCCTTCACATCCCCTATCTTTAGGACTTTCAGATGCNGTGCTCGCAAAAACTTATTAAATTCCAGACATATAAGCCCATGGGACGCTGTCTCCCTAGGGGAATTAAAGCGGCTCCGAATAAATCGTCAGGTGGTTCTGGGATTGCCTTCACATCCCCTATCTTTAGGACTTTCAGATGCTTGAAGTTTCTCGGGAACTTTTGTGTCACTTCTGCTGTACTCGAAATTGAAATTTTATCAAACTCGACTTCCTCCAAATTTGCAAAGCTTTCATAAAACTTCATCTCCTCATCTAGCCCACACGTGAAGAACCGCTTCACTCTAAGTTTCCTTATGGAAGGTGAGTACACACGTAGAAAGTATGGCATCAAAGGGTCGTACAGAAAATCAAAACTGTCATTTTCCACGAACAGAGAAGTTATTACATGAGATGGTTTCTTTTCCAAAAACTTCGCAAATGTCCTTTTTCCATTGTCCAGAATTGATGTTCTGGGAACGTGGTAAGAAGGAAGGCTGCTGCTGTCAATCCAATCCTTTGTTGTTTGGCATACTTGGCGGAGTGCTAGCTGCTCTTTTAGCTCGAGCTTGCACAAAATTTTGATGCGAACCTGTGCAAAAATTATTAAATCAGTTTCAATAAAACCTATTTCTATCGATTGCAAATTGCATTTACGTTTGAGTTGAGAAAATGTAATTTTACCACAAATGGAATTGACAACAACGGACTGTCAGGATTTTTGCTGTGGTTGTAATTCTCCATGATTGATAAACTGCTTTGAAAGTTGTTTTATCTGCCCTTGAATAAGTTGCGCATTTCTATAGATGCTGGAATAAAACTAGTTTGAAATTTTGATAAATCTTTTTCTTTTATAAAGATTCCACTTCTGTTATGAATTATCTCAAGTAAACAAATACTAAAGTAGAACGGAATTAGGAAAAAAATCTCAGAGGCAACAGGGTGATGAATTTGTTGATATTATTGCATGAGACGACATAAACAGACTGACGGAACATGATTAGTACTCTACTCGGCATTTTTTTTGTGAGTAAACTTGCATATCAATTCTCACATTTATTTTTGTGGCTATATGAGTCCCGCATGTCACGTAATGTGTATAGGAAGAGCGTAATTGGCATTGGCATTACGGGTCAATTTTAGTGCGATAAAAGCAAAGTGAACTTTGTGTGACATGGAATGCCCTGCACCAAACCTTGCATGTCTTGATGAAGTGCGGCATTTATACTTTCAGGCTGTGGAAGCTGATATTGGCTGGCATAAAAGGAAATGAAACTGTACACATGTGTATAGGAGATGATCTTGCACATGTACACGCACTCAGAACGCATCTTTTTTGTCGGTTATAATAATAACGCAACAGTAATAATAATAATGGTGAAGTAAAGCAAACAGCGTGAATTGTAAATTGTGAGTGGGGAGGAGGTAGTTGAGAATAGCACTCATGAAAATGTAGGTTTGCGTTGCACTGAGGAAAACAAAGCGCAATAGTGTTCAGTGTTCGCTAATTGAAAAGACCTAATTGAGGCTCCGCACTTGTATGAATCTATCAATGGCCATGGTACAAAAATGCTGAATAGTGAAACTTGTCAGCCTTGAACTCACAAGCGAGTAAGCGATATTGTGGTGAAGTGACAGTGAGTCATGCAAATGCAAAAAAAAAGTTATGGTGTACTAAATAAGATTTTGGATTTTGTACAGGTAATAATAATTATTATTATGTGAGTGGGCTATGCATAATGTTAAACCACACAATTATTCATTAGACAGACAGAATTGCAAAGACATTGGTCTATAAGTTATCTTCTAAGGAGAATTATATACAGAATGGTAGACGCATAGATAGTCCATAGGAGCAAGTTGCGCTTGAATGCAACTAATGCAGCACATAGCTTTTGCAGAAGAGATAAGTTAATGCTGTAGCAGGTACCTAGATGAAGAAAATGTAAAAGGAAGTAAGATTTGTAAGAAGTTAAGTCTGACTGTCAGACAACTGACAATGTGCCGAGAGTTTTTGCGGTGCATTTCTATTACGATTTCTCAACAAAAATATTTTAATAATCTGAGAACTCAAATTAGTATTAAGTAGTACATAGTAAACGTTTGTATTTATATAACAGAAAAAGAGAAATTGATAAAGTTTGTACACGAAGGAATTTTTCACACCCACTTCATTAAATATATCATTATCATTATTAAATAATGACAAAGTTTTGATGTCGAGTCCCTGATGTTGTTGAAGTTATCCCTTACTCCTCACTGCAAACCTGTAACGTTTCAATTGTTGGAAAATAATCAAAAGATTGGCGGAATGATACATAAATTTATAAGTGCAGTGTACCTACTTACAGTCTGAACTGCTCTAAATATGCACCCTTTCACAGGACCAAATGAAGTGCAGTTGTCTGCATTGCTCAATGGGAGAACTGACATTTGGAAAAGGAAAGGAAATTGCATCAATTGAAGTTAAATAATATAATTAGTCACTAGTGAAACTGAATAAAGCCAAACTTAAGTTATCACTCAATCAAATAGTAGTTTAGGTATTGTATTATGTACCAGTTTGTTTTGCACAACTTCTGAAAGCTCTCTTAGCCTGGACTTGAGCGGCCGGAGGGAAAATATCAATCACTACAGAATCTATATTGGACGTGAACATGAGGTCCTCTCCAATCTGCAATTTGGCCAGAATTTTGTTATGTGGTCAAATTGCAGTGTGAATGCTCGATGTAGTATTTTAAATTCACTTACCAGTCCGAGATATTTCATCATGCATGCGGTAAAGCACTGAAAAAATAAATCACGAATTGTAATGCAATTTCAATTAAGAATTTCGCAAATGATGCAAAAGTACGTTCACCACAAACCAGTGATCTTATTGGGGATTCCGAATCACTTTGCCCCTCTTCTGTTTCGCTTTCGCAGTGTCTGGTAACCTGTATTAACTTCTCCATTCGCATGTCGTGTCCGAGGCATTGTGGAACTGTTCCGGATTTCGCTGCTGACAGTTGATGACAGCCCTGCACTTGCCATGCCTCGTATGCCAATCATTTCCGGAAGAGATGGATTGTAGAATTCTTCTTCACTTTCAGATTCTTCTTGAGTAGTTCCCTGACTGGTCCATTTGCGAGGAATCTGGCGACGGGGATTTTTAGTGTCGTCGTGCGATGTTTTCTCCATGCACTCCTATAATTATCAGTGTTAACAATCAGTTGCATAAAAAATTTGCCACAAATGAGCCAGTCCTAAAGCCAGCCAGTCACAAAGTTGCTAAATTTAGCAGTAAAATTATTAACTAATTATACAGTTATTTAGCAGGTAGCTGACATATACTTACCACGCACCGTAAAATTACAAGGAGGTAGGAAATTGCACTAACCATAGTTAAAATATTAAACGAAATTTTGAAAACGAACATTTTGCCTTTTTCCTTTCTTTCAATTTGCAGTGGAAAGTTTTATATTTTTTATTTCGCTCTGTTTCGAATGTCCAGCAAAACTGTTTGACCTGATCCTAACGAGAACTTGTATTTATGCGACATCAAAAATTCAATTCATAGCTCAGGATATCTATTACGAAAATTTTACAGCAAAAATAAGTGGGTTTGTCATTTGTAGTTATACTTTCTCTGCCATAACCTATCTTCAGCAGGATGGATAAAATTAGCATTGTCCCTCTTGGCTTTGTGAGCAGAATACAATACATATAGGCAAACAACAAATTTGAAAATTTTCCATTGCAAAACAAGGGAAACGGAAATTAGGTATTATTTTCCAAATTAGCTAGATCTTAATCTTTTGACAGATTTCTGGTACTAGGTACCTTTAGCAGGTGCAGGTTTTCATTTAGTTAGACCTAGTTTTTTGACAGATGCACGCATTCTCAGCTTCATCCACTGCAGAAATATGGACGAACTCTAATGTAGGTAGGTATTGCTCCAATCCAATCTTAGGTTCGTGTTTGTATTATACGCCGACTAAAATTTATAATAAAATCGTATTTCAGTAACAAATTATAGATGCATTAACGAATTCTTTTGTACTTCTTATTTGCCAAGGAACTTATTCGATTTATTGGACTCCTCCATAGTTTAGAAATTACATACCTACGTGTGCATGATAGAGATCAGCAATTTGGACTGAAGGTATTGTATGCGATGCGATAATAATGCGGTGATAGCGAAGTTTTTGTATGACTGTAGTTAAAAATTTTGAGTAGTACGAATTTTTTTATAAATTGAACTATTGAGTTTTTAATTTCTTCTAAGA